>JAMQGT020000309.1:0-16914 GCA_024447675.2 Pterophyllum scalare | reverse complement strand
CTCAAACTTCAAGTTCTTCTCAGAACTTCTCCTGCACTTGTCACTTGCAAATGTCGGACTTGGAATCACCACACACAAACATGTGGAATGGCTTTACTCCATTCTAATGAATTCTCCCACCTCCTCTCAGCTGCACTGATGGTACAGAAGATGAAGCCTGTGATAAAGAGGTGGAGGAGGATGCCAAGAAGCCCACCAACTGTGGCATGATCACTGATCCCAATGGTACACACTCACACACACACACACACACACACACAAAATGGTGAATGGACATTGCTGATATCAGCTAATGCACAGTGTATGTGTACACAAAGTGAGATTGAGATACCTGACCAGCCATTCTACTTTTTATGCCCAATGTCATCACAGCTAATAGTCTAATGTATCTAATGTTATTAAGCTTTGTTATTTGATGTCTGACTTCACCACTCTTGTTGATGAAACCCATGAAACTCAGCACAGCAGGGAGTGGATAGGGACAGAGTTCAGTCTAACTTTGCTGCCCAGGGACTGTGCAAGTGATGTTTGGTAAATTATATAATAAAGTCTGTAGGTATTACATAACAAAACAATGATATTGGTTTGGTGATGTGAAGTTTAAATATATGTTGTTAGCTGAAGTGAGCCATTAACTGTGGGAATAAGTGTGGGAATATGTATTAAAACAATCTTTGCATTTTACCCTGAAACCTTTCAGGCTGCCCCTTTTGATATATATCGGTGTTAGCCTAAAAGTGTAGCTTGACAATATGTTGATCCCTGATCCTTAGTTTCTCTAGAACTCACTTCGACTACATCTTGCTCTATGTTTGATCTTGACCTCAGGAATCTTTAAGCCCTGCCACTCCACTGTACCCCCCGAGCCATACTTCACGAATTGTGTATTCGACATGTGTGCCACTGGAAGTCAGACCGTGGCTCTGTGCCAGGCCATAGAGAGCTATGCTGACATATGTGCTGCTGCAGGATTCCCCATTGAATGGAGAAACAATACCTTCTGTCGTGAGTTTTGTTTGTCTTTGTGTGTGTAAATTAAACAAACGCAGTATTTCATCCTATTGCTACCAAATTTATTACTACAGTAACAATAACAGTATGTGGTGTTTTCCTGATGAACCTGTACCTTCATTGGGGTTTTAGGAATGGAGGGCTTTTGTGTGTGACTGAACTGTTCCCAGAGTGGAAGAACCTTTTTAGTTGTGCTGATGCTCATTAACTTGAGTTCACCTAAAAGTGTCATAATTTTGGTATTAGCTTTGAAAAGAATGGGGTGATTTTGTCTTTTAATCCAGATTCTTCACTTTGTGGAAGAATAAGTAACAAAATGATCATTTTAAATGTAAAAATTGTAGTGTAATGTAATAAAATGCTAATGAGCTGTTCAATACACTCAGGATATCTGCTACTTTCTCTTCTACTAGTAGTGAAGGATATGCTAGTTCATATCGGCTGTGTATTAATACTGTGCATGCCAAAGGCTGCATAGACTTGATTTTAGAAAAGGACTGTAATAATACTGCATAATGAGAAAAAAAGGAGAAGGTTTTGGGTCCACAAAAACATACAACAATCTTTCAGAACCTCTGAGCTGACTGATTTCAAGAAAATTACCAAAATTTGGTGAACTGTTTGTTTGTTTTTTCATTAGAATAATCCTGGTGAAAATAGTGCAGTCTAGATTATTTATTCCTACTGATCTCACTTTCTCTGGGTTACATCTTTCACAGCCTTTAGATAAGTCTGCTGGAAGCACCAAAACTGTTCAGCTTAAGGACCTACACTGGTTCAAAAAGAAATAATCAAATTAGATTACTGGGATACAGCTGCACACAGGTTATCAGTATTGCTATAATACAGTTCCTGGATATAAAAACAGCCTTCATTTCCAAATGTCTGCCTCCAGCTCTGAAGTGCCCCCCAGACAGTCATTATACCCCATGTGGACCTGCCTGCTCTCAGCCCAGCTGTCAGAACCCTGCAGGCCCTGGTGGCTCCTGCAATCTGCCCTGTGTGGAGGGTTGTATCTGTGACACTGGCCTCATCCTCAGTGGTGACAAATGTGTCCCACTCAGCAAGTGTGGATGTACTGATGATGATGGAACGTACAGGCTGGTGGGTGTGCTTTGGTAGACCTTCATTTTTGCAAGAAAATGCATTTTATCTTATTGCGCGTTCAACTTGTTTATGTGCACATTTAGCTTGGAGACACTTGGTTCACAGAGACTGACTGTTCAGAGCGCTGTATGTGCATTGGCAATCACAGCATCACCTGCGAGCCTTGGCAATGCAGCCCTGCACAAGACTGTAAAGTGGTGGAAGGAGTACTAGGCTGTCACTCTATAGGTAAACTGAACCAAGGCCTGGATAATCAAGGAGTCACTTCAGCTGAAGCTGTGTCAACATTATGTATATTTTTGATCTTTTACTGAGTCTCATATCCTACATCAGATAACGGAGTGTGTCATGTAGCTGGAGATCCACACTACTACACCTTTGATGGTGTAATGCATACATTCATGGGAACCTGCACATATACTCTGGTGGAGGTATGGAATGATTGTAACTGCAGCCTACATTACTTTATATACAACTGATGGATTTTCCTGTGGTGCAGCTTTGGCTTTTGAAAAGGATTCTGAAAAAAAAAACTCTTTTTTTTTTTTTTAGGTGTGTAATGCCACCCAGGTCACTCCCTTCAAAATAGTGGCTAAGAATGAGGAACGTGGTCAACCGGAAGCATCCTATGTTCGCTCTGTGAAAGTCTACCTGTCACCTGACACTGTTGTTGAGCTGCAGAAGAGCCGCAGAGTTCTGGTATGCAGCATGATTTATGATATTCAATTACATCTGCTGAAAAGAGGCAATAAAATACTCTTTTGTCACTTTTCTGTGTTTAGTTGAATGATCGGCGGGTGCGAACCCCAGTTTCCATTGACTTGTTTGGAGCCAAAGTGATAACCAGTGGATCCTACAGTCTGCTGGACACAAACTTTGGTCTGCAGGTGAAATTTGATGGAGTGCATCACCTAGAGATCACAGTTCCTGGAGAATACTATGACAAGGTCGGTCAAGTCAGATAAGAATGTAAAAGGTTACAAATTTTGTATGATTCTAATGGTAGTTGTAGTTGCTTGTGCCATATTGCAGGATGCAACCTTGTGGAGGTTCTTCAGCACATGGAACAATGCAATAACCTCGTTCCACTGGCCTCTTCTTCAGGTGTGTGGCATGTGTGGGAACTACAACCTAAACCCGTCTGATGATAACCTGATGCCCAACAAGAAACCAGCCAAGGATGACATTGAACTGGGCAACAGCTGGAAATCTGATGGAGACAGTGATGCCGGGTCAGTGGGTAACAATTAGATGTGACTCCATAGTAGTGGTTTACACATTCACCTAACAAGGGAAAGATTCCTGGTTAAATCCCAGGAATATGTACACACAAATACCCAGTTTTGAAAAACTGGGTTTTTGATTAAATCATAAATGTTGTGGTATTGTTGAACTCTAGATACCTCCTGAACAATATTTTTTAATCCTTCAATGTTAATTAACATTTACTGAATATATTGTTTACCGTGAGTAAACAAATGCATGCTGTTCACATTGGGTAAACTACATAATCTGGAACTAATTGAGCAGATCAGTCACACAGACTGCAACAGTCTGATTAAACTATCCAAACATCTTTTCAGTTGTCAGCCAGACACTCGTCCAGACATCCACCCAAACTGTAACGCAGAAGAAGAGAAGCTGTTCGAGGCTCAATGTGGTGAGGTCATTCTCTCCGATCGCTTCAAGCCCTGCCACTCTCCAGTGCCCCCTGAGGTTTTTCTGGGTAACTGCATCTATGATATGTGCGAGTATGATGGCATGCAGGCTACACTCTGTGACAATGTGGAGGCGTATGCTCAGGTCTGTCAGAGCGCCGGAGTCACCATCAGCTGGAGAAACAGCACCTTTTGCCGTAAGTTACAGTGAAGCTTCAATAAAGAAGAGAACCTAGTTTGATGCCTCTGATTTTCTTACATAATTCTCTTCCCTCTTTGCAGCCCTGCCCTGCCCTCCTAACAGCCACTACTCAGACTGCACAGCCCCTTGCCCCCCCACATGCTCTGACCTTTTCCCTGTCTTCTGCCACCTTCCTCCAACTACCTGTCTCGAGGGCTGCCAGTGCAATGCTGGCTACGTCCTTAGTGACGGCAAATGTGTTTCTCTGGACCAGTGTGGCTGTCTGGACTCAAAGAGAGAGTACCACGACGTGAGTGTTGCACTGCCTGTACTGCCGCTAGTTGATGGACTTATTCAGTAATAGAACATCCTGAAATCAAAAGCACATGAAGGTTTTAAGGACTGTTTATTCAGATGAGCTTTGTTACAGATATTTATGAAGACAAAAACAAAATCTATGTTCTATACTAATAGGTATAGATCCTGCTTAACAGTCTGTTACAGTTTCCCTATAGCAGGGGCTGATTCACTGTAGCTTTTTTCTCTGAAGTTCAAGGCTCAAAAGTATTCATAATATGGTGGGGGCTCTCAATTTTGCTTAAAAAATAAGTCATATTATTAGTTATGTTTTGTTGGGAAAAAAATCAAATAATTTAAGCCATGTCTTTAGGAATGAGTGTAAAGTTGAATCAAAATATTACTGTACTTAAAACCTTTTCATTAAGTCCAGCTGTAACCAATGCTATATAGTCACACTGGGGTGTGTGTGTGTGTGTGTGTGTGTGTGTGTGTGTGCAGGTGGGAGACTTGTGGCTAACAGATAAATGTAGTGAGTCATGTACCTGTAACCCTGGAGGGGAAATCACATGTGAGGAGCACAGCTGTAATTCTAATTCAGTGTGTGACCTGGACAAGTACGGAAACCTCTACTGCAAACCCACCAGTGAGTCCACACTTGAATGACTTTAAATCTTATGGAAATGTGGCAACAAGTCTCTCTTTATTTTTTTATTTCATTTTTTTTTTTTTTACCATAAACCAATATGATCATTCTTTTTACATTATCATCATTTCTAGAGTTTGATAAGTGCACCATCTCTGGGGATCCTCACTACCAAACATTTGATGGTTTCAAGCATCACTTCCAAGGTCCCTACACCTATGAACTTACTCTGGGTCACGACTTGCCGAACTCCATAACACCCCTGGTAGTGAGGGGAAAGAACATTAGACGTGGAGGGAACAAGAGGGTATCATTCCTGGACCAGATGCACATTGATGTTTACGGTGTCAATGTTAGTTCCTGCAGAAGAAGACTGTCCTGGTCAAGCTGTGTTTTTGCTTCATGAAGTACAGAATTTTATCCATTTCTTAGAGTAAAAATGGCATAATACACACATTTAATCTCTTTTAGGTGAATGGGGAGCGTGTAGCACCTCCTCTCACACCAGTTGATGGTTTGATCATTACAATGAACTCCAGGGAGGTCCAGCTCACCACTGACTTTGGACTAACTGTACGCTTTGATGGCAACAGTCGAGGAGGTAAAAGAAGATGAAACTTCTGTCTGAGCCCTTCTTTGGCTTTTGTATGAATCTGTTAATTTTCCTCTCTTGTCGCTCTGTTTTTGTGTATTAGAAATCATACTTCCCAGTACTTATAAGAACTCTGTCAGAGGACTATGTGGGAACTACGATGGCATCACCAGTAATGAGTACATGAAGCCAGATGGGAAAGTGGTCAGGGATCTGAATGAATTTGGAGAAAGTTGGAGGGTCAGTGACCGACAGGGTGATGGACTTAGGATCTCGAACCGTCCTATTACTGTTCATGCCATCAGGTATGACCATAACCAGGGCCACTGCTTCAACTATGAATACATCTTCTAGAGATTTTTAAGAAAAAAAACTGAAATGACATTTTATACTCTGCAGTGGATGCAAAATTGTCTTGTGTTCTGATAATAAAAATAATTACTACAACTTTACACTTCTTCTACAATGTGAAACCTCAGCGATAATTAAATTTCGGTTTAGACATAGCAATTTTAACAAGAGTTCCATTTTCGTTTTGTCTGTCTCAAGGCGAGATGTAGAAACTGATCCAGATTCAGGATTTGCAGTATCAGACTGCTCTCAGTCAGAACTCAAAGACTACAACAGCGTGACTCAGTGTGGAGCTCTGTCTGATCCCAATGGGCCATTTGCTGCCTGTCATGCCACTCTGCCACCTAAATTTTACCAGGAGTAAGTAGTCTGCATTTTATGGAGGGTGTGTGTGAAATGTCCTCTGGAAACAATTTCAGCACAATGTTAACTTGAGCATATACAATTAAAGACATGATACACATGATTGCATCTTTATGAAATGCATATGTGTGAGTTAGCAACTTTTGCTTATGCTCATTATATGGATGTTTGTCCTTTTAGCGACTGTGTGTTTGACCTGTGTGCTGAGAGCGGCAGTGCAGTTCTGCGCTGTGCCAGCTATGAAGCGTATGCTGCAGCGTGTCAGGAGGCTGGTGTTTTATTAGGATCCTGGAGGCAGCAGCTGAACTGTGGTAAGAAATTTTGCACTTCATTTACATCAGCTATGACGAAAAACAGTGAACAATCTGTTTCTTCACATCACCAGTTGTTTGTTTTGGCTAATTTACCTCCAATTATGAATACTTCAAAGTGCATTTCAAAACAGTCAGAAAAGTCTGTTTTAGAATGTAGCTTTTAATGTCTTGTCCTTACCATTCCTGACTTCCATTCATTTGTGTTCTGCTTATGGGAGACTCCTCTGTGGTAATGCAGTTTATTTTCATTTTAGATACATTAGATACATTTGAAAAATCTGCTCATTGTCCCATAATGATAATGACAGATGAGGTCCTCTTATAAACAGATAACTTATAAATGTTAATATTGTATAAAAGTAAAGTGAGACCTGGAACTGAGAAATTTCTACAGCTTGGCAATACACCTGGCTGCAATGTGTTATATTAAGTAAATAATGTGAAAGAGTGCAAATTATCCAACATTTTTCATAGCACAGGGTTTTCTGTCTTCTTTCTTTCTTTCCTAGTCCTCTCTTGTGCTGCCAACAGCACTTACTCCTCCTGTATGTCACCTTGTCCTTCCTCCTGTGCTGACCTGGCAGCACCCTCTGAGTGTGAAACCACTTCCTGTATGGAAGGCTGCCAGTGTGCCGCTGGCTTTGTCATGAGTGAGGGGATTTGTGTGCCATATACACAGTGTGGCTGCACCTTCCTCAACAGATACTACCCTGTAAGTGGCCTTCAGTCTCAGAATTGTGTATGTATGTGACCATATGATGACATGGTCTCATTTCTCTCCACTCTACAGCTGAAAGAGAAGTTTGTGACTGAGGACTGCTCTCAGTCTTGTGAATGTAGCAGTACCGGTGTTGTGTGCCAGCCCAAGACCTGCCCGGACACTTATGTCTGCACCATCTACAACTTCAAACGTGACTGCTATAAAGGTATGAGAGTACTTTATTAATAACCTGCCATATACAGACACACACACACACACACACACACACACACACACACACACACACACACACACACACACACACACACACACACACACACACACACACACACACACACCTATAATGGCAGATATCCAAGGAAGAGTCTCAAATATAAAGAGTTGGACACTACCAGGCCCTGACATGAATTACACCTCCTTGCTAAAGAAAATAACAGCACTCCATGTGCTCCTGGCAGCACAAATGAATCAACTGTGAATGGATAAGACACACCCAAAATGGCTGAATAAAGGCTGGGCAGTCCTGATCTGCCAGGTCCTGTCCAACTACTGGCCAAGAACTTGCTTCAGGACAACATGGAAGCTCCTGTCAGCCATCATAGTGGCTAAAATGAACAGGCACATGGCTCAATACATGAAAGGGGCCCAGAAAAAAATTGGCAGTAACAAAAGCAAAATACTACCTACTGGTGGATAGATTTAGGACTGTAAGACCAGACTGACCAACCTGTGCACCGCCTGGATGGATTACAAGAAAGCCTATGACTCAGTGCCTCATATATGGATCCTAGAATGCCTAAGACTGTACAAAATCAACCCTTCAATGGGACTGTGGAAAACAGCCCTAGAGGAGTATGCTGAATAGGAAGAAAAGGGTCCAAGTAATCAACTCCTGCTGATTGCGGTGTATCTACCAGTCAACAGGTCCACTGCTGGGATAATAAGCTGACCAAAGGAGAAGCTAGAAGCCACTGACATCAAGACAAGAAAGTTTCTGTGGAAGTGGAAGGAAGAAGGCTGAGAACTAGTAAATGTCAGAACCATTATCCATAATGAAACAAAGATCCATGAGTACATCGCTGATCAAAGAAGATGAACAAGAACAATAACCATCATAGAAGGACAGGACCTTGCAGGGCATGTACAGTACCACTGGCAGATAGAAATGGTTGATTCAGTTCAATTCAATTCAATTTTATTTATATAGCACCAAATCACAACGAACAGTTGCCTTACTTTATATTGTAAGGTAAAGACCCTATAATAATACAGAAAAAAACCCCAACAATCAAAACAGCCCCCTATGAGCAAGCATTTGTTGACAATGGGAAGGAAAAACTCCCTTTTAACAGGAAGAAACCTCCAAAAGAACCAGGCTCAGGGAGGGGCCGCGACCAGTTAAGGGTAAGGGGAGGGAGACAAGACAAAACACATGCTGTGGAAGATAGCCAGAGATTAATAATAACTAATGATTAAATGCAGAGTGGAGTATAAACACAGAGTAAAAAAGAGGTGAGTGAAAAATAAATATTCATTGCATCATGGATTCCACTGTCAGAGGCCATAAGAAGACCATTTCCAAACCTTCACTAAACCTGACTGAAACTCTTCAAATATACCATTTCTCTGCAGATGATCAGTTAGCTGTTTTACAACTACTCTTTCGAGAATTTTTTTTAGATAAAATGAAGGTTGGAGATTGGCCTATAATTAGCTTTTCAAAAGGCAACTTTATTAATTATTATTATTACTTGTTGTGACTTTCTTGGTAGACTATATTGCCAAAAGTATTCGCTCGCCTGCCTTCACACTTATATGAACTTGAGTGACATCTCATTCTTAATCCATAGGGTTTAATATGATGTCAGCCCACCCTTTGCGGTTATAACAACCTCAACTTTTCTGGGAATGCTTTCCGCAAGATTTAACAGTGTGTTTATGGGAATTTTTGACTATTCTTACAGAATCCCTTTTATTTGGAATTGGGATTGCAACAGATGACCAAGAAATGAACTAAATCAAATTGTCAACAACAGTAAAAGTGTCTTTTTCTTTTTTGCAGCAAGTCCCTGCCTCAGTACCCCCTGTTTGAATGAAGGAACATGTCAGGACTCTGGCAGCAACACATACACCTGTCTGTGTGCAGAAGGCTTTGAAGGCACAAACTGTGAGATGGAGATAATACCACCCACAGGAGGACTGGGTATGGCCTCAAACATTAGTGCCTCGCTTTAAAGTTTGCATATTTCAATAAGGTTGAAACTAAAGACACACTTTTATGGTTATAACTAAACATTATAGTATCTTCATCTGCTGCATACACTTTTAGCAAGACATCAACAGAGCAGGAGCCCTTTGTACCAGGACAAATATGGACAAATGGTTAGCAGAACCAGGAAATAACAGGAAGTAGGATACGGGCTCCTTTTAGTTCTGAGATTTCAGCAGTTTCTTTTTTTTATATAGTTTTTATGGTTTGTTGGTTTTTGCCTTTAATGGAAGGCTTCTGTAACTGGGGTGTCTCTGAGGTGCAACATTTCAGATAACACAGCAGAAGCGAAAACACAGCATTTTAGAAAACACAACAAGAAAACTGAAAACAGAACATTTCACATTTCTTCTGATGTTTCCTGTTTCAATTCTATCTGTCTGTGTGTGATATTTAGACTGAGTTTAAAGGATGGAAAAGGATACTAAAATCATATGGAAACATTTTAACATATGCCACTAACAATGGAAAAAATATCATTGTTTTACTAGACAAAGGATAATCTATTGTTTATAATCTTGAACTATTTTCATTTGGATGAACTGATGTATCAGCCAAAAGCTGGTTTCAGCCAATATTAGCTTTACCAATTGTAGTGGTTGATATAACCACAGCAGGATTCAAAGTGCCATTTTAATGCCAAGATATGTTTAAAGCACATTAAGAGGTCTCATATGAATGCCATTTGATAAAAATATTCACTTATGATTCAAATCTGCTCTGTGAGACTTGCAAAGCGTTATATAAATGCCAGCCTTTTCCATTCCTCTGCTGTCTCCAAGAATTCAGTGCACTCAAAACATAAACCTTTGTCATAAAATTTAATGCTATTTTGTTTTTGTTAATTATTGTTACGAAATGTCAGGTGTTTTTTTTGTTGTGTTTTCACTGAGCACATAGCATATGTGCCTCTAATATAATTGTTTGTATTTACAGAAACTAAGTGGATTATCCTGATTGCAGTCTTGGTCACACTTGCTGTCACCACCATCATTGTGATTACCACTGTGTGTGTTTGCAGGAACAAAATCAAGTGAGTCTTAACGTGTTAACAAATTGCTGACCTGACTGCTGTTGGCTTTATTAAACTTTGGCCCTGGATATGCATGCACATCCAGGGCCAATATTTTTATATGCCGGGACGGGACGTATTTTATGATCACTCACTGTGGGCAGATAGACGGACAGGTGTGCAGGCGGCCTCTATTGTCCACTCAATAACTCGAGAACCATTTGGCCTACACTTACCAAACTTCATGGTAGATAGTCCATGACCCAAGCAAGGTTGTTCACTCAATAACTAATAGAGTGCAGTGGGCATATTTTGACCCACTAGTAGTGCCCTTTTGTAAAAGTACACTTATAAATCTTGAAATATAATAACTTTATACATGTACACAATGACTTCTCTAAACTCAGTTTTTCTCTTCTCAGGAAAAAGAAGAATAAGGAGAAAAATCTCTGCATGAAATCAAAAAGTAAGGATCAGTAAAGAAATTAAATTAGCTTTTTTGTTTCAAAGTAAATAGCTGGTCTATATCACTTTAAACATTTTCTCAATTTCCTGACTGAGGAAAAGGAAATACAGGCATGCTTCCTGTTTATCTGTAATTTGTAATCTGTTATGTGTAATCAGATTTTCTATATATAAATACAGTAGTTTAAATATGCTCAGATTGGTCATGTGAAAGAGAAAGTTCTTCACTGGACTGAGGACTAAGTACGTCCTTATGCTTCCATAGGAATTAAGAGGGTAAGTAAGAGCCAGCTGCTGCTAATCAAATGCACTTGATTAATCGATCATCAGCAAGTGCGCCTCTATAAAAGCGGAAGTTTGTGCAGTTTGCTGGACTGGAGAATTCAGGCGTGTCTTATAATAGTGCCACAATCTTGGAGTTGACATCCCAGCAAATTTAGCTCAAGATCAGACCATGCAATGCTGCATCGAACTCTAAAGGCATCAGATGGCATGTTAAATGTTAAAGGTCATGATAGTGCAATTAGAGAAAGACAATAAATACGGCTGGTTCTGAAGGGTTGTCTGGATAAAGCTTCTTATCTCTAAAAAAACAGAACATGGCAGCACAGCTTGCAAAGCTGAACAAACCATGACTTCTTGAACAATAATGTTTTGACAGATGATATCAAATTTGAAATGTCTGACCATAATGCATAGCACCACCTTTGGGAAAAAACTAAACATAGCATATAGCAACACCTCTTACCAACTGTCAAGCATGGTTGTGAAGGGGGTGATGATTTGGGCTCTTTCAAGGACCTGGGCACCTTGAAACACTTGAAAGTCCACAGAAATGCTGTAGCAGGATCTTAAGAGAGCTGTGCATAAACAAATGCCCACAAACGTCATTGAACTAATGCAATGTAGCAACAATACAGCTGCAAATACCTCATTTTTAATTGCCTTTGCATTAAAAAAAACAATTAGGTAAACATTACTAAATATTTTCCAAAAATCCAGGTGGTGTCATTTGCATTCAGGTGGACAAAGTTTATAATTTGGCAGTATTATACTACTGAGTCTGAGGTGTAAGATGAACTTGTGTTTTCTTAATAACCAGCTGTTTATTACTGGAGGAACTTTTATATTGTAGGCTCCTTATGTGTTGAGCACTTGGAAACATCTTTGCATCACAGCTAGTGTGCAAAATATTTTTACGTTGTCTGAGGCTCTGATATCTTTCCCATGTTTGCTCTTTCAGGTGTTCCATATACAAGCATGGATGACCAGAAAGAGGAGATAGTCACTGCTATGTGATGACAAAACTATTTTTTCACTTATTTAACAACTTGTAATCAAAGAAGAGTAAAAATGAAGCAAAATGTTTTTGCTGTGTTGAAGGTGTGAATATTCTCTATTGTTTGCATATGTGTTGTTGTTTTTAACTTATACTTGATTATATCCTTAAGTGAATGTGAATGAATGTTTAATTAAATGAATAGAATGAATGAATAAACCATTGTGTGCTTCTTGGAGTCTTTGTGTTCCTAAAATGATTAAAAAAGTCACAAGTTAAGACTAAGATACACACACAGAGAGACAGAGAGAAGAAGAGAGTAGTGAAGGGAGAAACACAGACAGAAAAGGATGCAGAAAAAAGGAAAAGAAGAAAGAGAGGACAGGAAAGAGAAAAGCAAACAAAAGTAAATGTGTGAGACAAAGAACGGCCAACATTTATATCTTAAAGATGGTAACTGCCCACTTATCTCAATGAATTACAACAGCTCTGGCAGGTGTCATAATGAAGAATCTTCTTTCTATTAAAACCTCTGCTTATCTGTGTTACAAAAACACAGGCGGGTCTGCGGGACTCCATTTTTGGAGTGTACCTGTCACAAGACTTCCTAAAATACAACATGAGGTTACAAAGGTCATATTTCTCTTATCTCTGATCTGTCTGATCTCTCTGTGTGTGTGTGTGTGTGTGTGTGTATTTTAAGGCAGCTTTGGTCATTGTAGTAGTTTTTTGTCATTTTCAGAGTAGTTTTGTGTCTCATTTGCATGTGTATTTTTTCAGTGGCCATTTTGGTTACCTCTGTAGTTGTGTTTTGCTTTGAAGTAGATTTTAGTATCGAGGTGTCTTTGAATCATTTTTGTGTCTGTCTGATCATTTTGTGTCTTTGTAGTGCTTTTGTGTCTCTTTGAAATGAAAGTGTTAAGTGTCTTTGCCTGTTTTGTGTCTTATTGTCATCATCTTATGTGGTACCATTCTCGTTCCGTTGCCATTTTCACCGCTCATCAGTTTTACTCTGTGATTTCTTCTCTGTGATTTACATCTCTTTACATCTCTTAAGTGCTGTTTTTATCTCTCTGCTGCTTAATCATTTTTCAGTAAGTAATGCGCTGCTCCACAAAGAAGCTCAAGGAAGAAAGTTCCAGTCCATGGAGATCTGGTTGGCGTGTCTTTAAATGTGAATAAATCTGTGAATGGAATAACCACTGGACCACTGGACCAGATTCTGGAAAGCAGACTCAGAACATCAGGAGATGTTAGAATTCTTTCAAAGGGCTTCCTCTATAATACTGACTGCATTAAACTGAGTCATGTTTGACTGACATACAGTATGTGGATGATACATCACACACATGCTTTGTACTGTACTATATCCCCAGTTACACCACTCAGTATACTGCTTGTGGCTCAGACAGATCACACTAAAGCAGTGGTTTGTCACCATGCTGCTAAATATACAGTATATTGCTGTAAATGAGTGCCTGAGTGCATTTCATTGCTGTTTATATCGAGGTGTTCTCCATCTACTGATGCAGCCTCCAGGCTGAAACACAGTGGGGTGGCTGTAGGTCACCCACTGACTGGAAGGTCAGCGGCTCAATTCTGGGCTGCATGCCAAAGTATCCTTAACACTGAATCCCAATTTCCAGCAAGCGCTGGAGTGTGAATGTTAGACAATAAAAGCACTTAGCTTAGTTACTCATGGAAGTGTTTGTATGAATGGGTAAATGTAAACATGCTGTATAAAGTGCTTCGAGTACTATGTAAGAACTAGTCCATTTACCATTTTACAGTCAAGCTGCTCTATTGGCTGCTTCTTGGTGATGGACAGTCCCGGGCTTGAGCCTGCAGCACCCTGCTGCACTGGAAAGTAACAGTTTCAAGCAGTTTGTTTACTTAAGCCTCATCATGGAGCATTTATTTTTGGACTGTTTATTATTATATTTGATTTAATTTGTCCTTTACATCTACAAGAAACTTTTCAAGCATGTATTTTAAAGGTTTTTATTCAGCAGCCACCAGCTGGTTGCATAAATATCACTAAAAGGCAGGCTGAGATAAGTCTTCATATCTATCAACTCAAGCTTTTGCATATTCAGCATCTGATCTGAGTGTTTTCCAAAACAGTGGCTTTTGTTTTGGACAGACTTTTTAAAGAAACGGGAAGTTGTTTTCTCACTGGGAGCATGAGGAAACACACACAGCAGCCACTTCACTGGTAAAGTGAAGCCTTTCAGTTGCTTGTTAACACAATTGTTCTCTGTATTGGCTCGCTCTTTTCTCTCTGCTTCTTCTTGCTTCCTCTCTCTCTCTATAGTGTGTGTGTATGCATCTCATTTTTTTTTGGCTTTGTGCAGAGGCGGTCTCTCCTGGTTGCTCCACCCATTTATCAAGTACTCACCTGATGCAGATTACTCATTACTGATTACTCGCCTGTTCCTCATGTATGCTGATCAAGATGGGCTATTTAAGGCTGAAGGAGCCTCTCAGTTGTCAGTGGATTGTTGTGTCAGAGTAAGGTGTGAATGTTGGTGCCAGTCACAGCTGTTAGCTTTCTTGTGGATCACTGATTCTCAAATGCAGGCCTTGTGCCCAGTGTCCTGCAGATTTTAGATGTGTTCCTGATCCAACACACCTGAATCAAATGGCTGAATTACCTCCTCAGTATGCAGTCAAGTTCTCCAGAGTCCTGCTAATGACTTCTATATTTGATTCAGATGTGTTGGATCAGGGACACATCTAAAACTTGCAGGACACTGGGCCACGAGGCCTGGATTTGCGAATCACTGTTGTGGATGAAGCTCTCTTCTCTGCGCAGACCTTGCCTGCCTTTGACCTTCTAGAGCAATCGTGTCAGTTTGTGAGAGTCCATGAACACATCAGCAGCCCTCATCCTGGTAACAATTCCCATGCACTTCTTCACTGAACAGACCAAGGTCAGTTGTGACTAAAAGCTGGTTCTGTGTCTGATCCACTGTTCAACAGTTTTTGTTCTTGGAAAGTTCCACCACAGGCCTGTTGGGAAATAATCTCAAAGGAATATAAGGTTACAGTTGGATGGTTATAGAATGGTTAAACACATAAGTGTCTGTTCCTGGTCACTTTTCCTTGCCTTTGGCAGAAACTAAAACTCAGAGCTCAAAGAAAGTGAACTTCAGAGCTGTCAGTTTAATTCACTGTTACTGATATAACACCAAATCACAATTCTGCTGCTCAAAGAATGTGACTAAACTCACTAGTGTGCTTAATAATATGATGGTGGATGTTGTTGATGTGGATCTGCCACATGTCCACAAGTTGAACTACAAACATGTATCTTTGCTGTCTTTGACACTTTGTCTGCTATGTTCTCACTTTTCTGTGCTGTGTGGACCCGGACAACACAATGGCACATTACTGAGGTTTAAAAGAGCGAGCCTATTAACATGGTGAAATTAAATGCTCCTTATGATCCTGCACGTGTTTTCATGTCCTGCTGTGGAGGTGGTCCATTTTAAATCTCACCTTCATTCAGACTTTCAACATCTCTGTAGTGCCACACTGCCCACAACAAAGGCTTAACCTGTGTCACTGAGTTCCACTGCACCCTTCACTTCATACTGATCATTTCAATAAAGCTAATCATCTTCACATGGAGAGCACTTTTCTAAGCCAATGTTACAAAGTACTTCACACAAATTAACTTTATAACAACAATAACTTTCCTTTTTGATCAAGCTTATAGTTAGGGCTGGATCAGATGACCCTGAACCACCACTTAGTTATGCTGCTATAGGCCTAGGCTGCTGAGTGGGGGTCCCATAATGCACTGTTTCTTCTCATTCACCTTTATTTACTTGTTTATACTTCACTCTGTATTTAATCATTATTATTAATCTCTGGCTCTCTTCCACAGCATGTCTTTTGTCCTGTCTCTCTCCCCTCTGCCCCAACCGGTAGCAGCAGATGAGTGCCCCTCCCTGAGCCTGGTTCTGCTGGAGGTTTCTTCCTGTTAAAAGGGAGTTTTTCCTTCCCACCGTTGCCAAGTGCTTGCTCATAGGGGGTCATTTTGACTGTTGGGTTTTCTCTGTGTTATTGTAGGGTCTTTACCCACAATACAAAGTGCCTTGAGGCAACTGTTTGTTGTGATTTGTGATTCAATTGAATTGAATAGCAAGCAGCTTTTAAAATATCAGTGTAACATTCAGAGGTCATCTTTGGGTTTAACATAACTGCTGAAAACATGTTTTATTACGTTATGGCATATTTACACATAACAGGACTGCATTATCTCCTTTCCTTTAATAAGGATGCTCCAGAGTATACTATGCAAAAGCAGGTAATAAAGGAAGCACTGGATCACCTTTCCCTAATGTTGGGTGAATTTGACCAGCTTTTATTATGACTGCCACACTTGAGATATGTCGACTGTCAGGCCGTTAGGTATGGATGATTGGGCAGTGAAGGTGCACAGGCTGTCTGGTGCTGGTGTGCCAGCTGTAGTGACACACATACTCACGGGTGGTCAAACTTTCTCCTAAAGCAGTTGCTGATACAAGGCTTATTGCAATGCAGGATGTTTTCAGAGGTACAAGAATCTCTTGATGGGTTCATTGATTTGTGTGATGAAATAAGGTACGATTTTATTACAACATGAGGGAAAAGGAAAAAA
>JAMQGT020000307.1:0-10690 GCA_024447675.2 Pterophyllum scalare | reverse complement strand
GTTTAAAACTTGGTTTCTTCCCTGGAAACCAAACAGTACAACATGTATATATCTCTGATGTCCTTACAGAGTTACCTATAATGATGACTGCAGAACACCTAATTAGTTATGAGTAAATTACTGCTGTTTGCTCCAACAAACATTTTTCAATGCTTCTCATCATTCCTTTGGAGCTTCCCAGCACACTGTACAAACAATGAAGCAGAGCAACAAGTGATATGAGGTCTAATTGTTTTCTTGTCTGTAATGGTCTTGGTTTCCATGCAGTAAATAATTGGCAAGTTGCTCTTAGTTGTAGCAGCAATGGAATAACTTATAATGAAGGCACATCGATATGATTTAAACTTTGAAAAGTTTAGAAAAACACACTGTAAAGGCTATATTTTTGTTGACTACTTAGTAAGCAAGTAATAAAGGTTTTTGGTGCCTTGGACATTTTACAGCATGTCATTTCTAAGACTGTAAAAACAACATTTTTCTGCATGGACAGCTTTACTGGACCAGCTATATAAACAACAGTGTTTATGAGGGATTACAGGTGCTTAAAGTTAAACTTTAACATTTTTGACCACGAGTCAGGCGAATGCACTAAATATACAGCCTTCCACAAGTCAATTAACAATAATAAAACACAACAAGGTATAAAAAGATTGAGAGAAACCTTGGCCTTACCCTGGAAGGCGAGTGGCATTTTTATCCTTGTTTTTGTGCCCCAGGCGACTCGTAGACTTGATGTACAGATGTCGGTGCAGCTCGTCAATGAGCACCAGGTGTATGTTGAGCTTCTTGGTGTGAAGCTCCAGACGCAAGTCTCCAAGGCCTTCTACCTGCAGCAGGGGGCCTTCTAAGGACTTCACAGCTGTCACCTGCATATAAGAGATTACAGCCAAGAACCAGTTATAGTTAGCTTGCCAGTTTTGTAGTGCCTGGTCAGACTACTCCAGTCAAGAATATAAGTGTCTGTTTTAAATGTAAAAACCCTATAAAAAAAAAATTGAAAAAATTTAAAAACCTTACTGAATTATGAAATGTAAGATTGTATTTTGCTTTTTTTGTTTCTTTAAGTTTTCACTTTCACATTAGAAAGAAGGTGATAGAAAAGACAAGTCAACAGTTGGGGGAGGGAGGGATGAAATTTTTACTGGGAAATGTAATTAACCCGCTAGCTTGTGGCCATTGCTCCTCTGTTACTGAAGCATCTGCCCACTTGCTGAAAGGGAAACATAATTTTAATAGCAGCCCAATTGGCTTGTCAGCTTAGGAAGTCTTTAAAATGAAGGACACTTAATCTTAGAGAAACTCCCTTTTTCACTGAGAATTTTGTCTATCTCCATCTCCAAGAAAGGCAGCAATGATAAAAATGTTGAACAAATGTACTCATTTCTATTGAACTGAATCAACACTGGATTCATTATTAATTAATAAATTTAATTATGGGTTGGGTTTTTTTTTTTTGCATCCCATAGATCTAATATGTAATATATGAAGAATGCATTCACCTAAAAAAACAAACAAAAAAAACCCACAGGTGTTGAGTATCACCATGTACTTATGCCCTCTATTTACTGAAATCCATGCCTTTTCCCTCGTAGTTCAGGAACAGCACGCTTGCAATTAATACATTTTCATGCTTAAAATGTGCTAGTCTGTATGTGTGTTAATGGGTTTTATGTGGGGTCTGTGTGTATTTCAGGGGCACTAACAGCCAAATTATATCACTGCTGATAATATTTGATTGGCCAGGGCAGGGCATAAGGGAATGGACTGGGGGGAGTGGAGAGGACTACAGGGCAGGGAGCATGGGTCAAATATGTGTTGATGCAAATGAGAGTCACATTAGTGAGAAGATGAGCTAATGCACTGCATGATCAGCCTGCTTTGGCTTAATATAATGTCTGATTGTGTGTGTGTGTAAAATTGTATGACTGTAAATCATTTAACATTTATTGTTTGTGTAAAGGGGGGGGCTCATTATCATTGGGCTGGGATGACAGAGGAAGGCTGGTTAATATCATTACATTAGGGGGCCAAACCTGTCACTTTAATGAAGAATATGAAGCCTCTTGTGAATTGAAGCCAGAGGAATAGTGAGGAGAGGAATAGTGAGGAGAGGAGAGGAGAGGAGAGGAGAGGAGAGGAGAGGAGAGGAGAGGAGAGGAGAGGAGAGGAGAGGAGAGGAGAGGAGAGGAGAGGAGAGGAGAGGAGAGATTTTCTACAACCAAAGTCAGTCTGGTTTTTAACCAACCCCATGGGATATAAGGCTGCCATTCAATAGTGAGACACAGAGCATAGTCTGAATTCTAATTGTCAACCCTTAGAGATAAGCCTCACACAAAACACAGGCACACACAATGTTGAAAAGAATATGCCACAGTAGAATAGTGAGAGAGAGAAATCATCCCCAAAAAATCATCTCCCCTTCACCATCACAGAGGATCTTCCAATTCCTTAAAATACCTCAACAAGACAAGAAGTGAGGAGGCTTCTGGATGAAGTAAGAGCAACAAAACACAGGTATATCCTCCTGTGAAGGCAACTTTGTAACCACATACTTCTCTATTGTCACTGTGGAGCACACCTAGGCTAACACCCTGAACATCACCCAAAAGTCAGATGATTTTCTTTGTAATACTTTTTTTTTCTCATTTACATAACAAAATTCTGCATTCTCCTTTTTTATGGACAAGTAATTACTTCCAAAAAGAAAAAAAAACACTCAATCAATCTTACTTACTGATGAACACTACAAAATGGGTGATATCAAGACATGGAGAAAATTGTAGCAATCTAAAGGACTGTGACTTCATACCCATTTATCTCTTAAATAGCAGCTGATGTAATTATGGTCTCAAAAGGCTGATAGTCAAGGCAAAGCATCTACACTCTACATTTTAATACACAAGTCTGAGTCAATTTACAATTCCCATATTCCCAATATACTGTGCATAATTCATCAAAATAAAGCTTTAAATCAAAGTCATTAATGGGCTCCACCACCCTCCTAGCATCTCTTCCTCACATCCTCTGGAGTCAAGACATGTAGAAGACACTGGAGTGAAAGAAGCATGGAGTCACATATATAGTATAATTACAAGCACCCCTAATAAGCAGGGAAAAAACAATAATTCCTACCTACTCTAATCCTTGTACAGTACAAGGTATAATCACAACATTCTGGAAACAGCCCCTGAAACAATGTAAAACCTTAACTGACTTAAATTAGTTGATTTCCCCTTCAAAACCATCTTCTCGCATGTGTCCAGACACCTTTCAGCACAGCTGTTATGGAAATCCCGTTCTGAGTGCTTACATTGTTCAAACCCAAATTTCAAGTGGACAATCATCACTAGGGATTGGGGCTGGGTTTCTGGCTACCACCAAGCAGATTTTAGAGTATTTAGTTTCCAAGCCCAAAGGCAGCATGTCAGGTCAGATCTAGGATCCTTATCCATGTGTTTTCAACATACACAAAGTTGTGCACCTGAGGTGTCTGAGGGAGAAAATCGGGAAAAGGACCTGACCTATCGGGCATGCCATGGTTTGTGTGCAGTTTTTTGGTCACACTCACACAACCTTCACTCACCACCTTCCCCTCTTCCATTTCCACAAAATTAAAATAAAGTCAATCTATTATTTTGGCACACTGGAGAAGATTCAGTGTGCATCAGCAGAGATTTCCCCTGAGAAGTCTTGCAAATCTAAGAGAATAAGCTACATTAGAAATCAAAGAAGATGAACTTAACGGACAAATGTATCTCAGGTATGATTTTATCACACCTCAATTTCTGTCACTGAAGCAACATTATTAATTTGACCAGTATTTTTTTTTTAAACAGTCATGCATCAATACACATTACATTCACATATAAAGATGGTTAGATGATTGTGAGATGTTAGGAATAATAGAATAGTTCACATGTAACAGACTTGTTGCTATTATTGTATGCATGTGGCTCTTAAAAAAAAAAACGAAGCTCTCAGTCACCTTGTGCTATAATTGCTGTTTGATATCTAGGTGTCCAGTATGAAAACATCATTTTATTTTAGCTCTTGTGGTGCATTTATTTCATCATGTCAATAATAATTCATGTAAAATAAATTTAAAGTTGGGTGGAATCATTCGAATAAGTTATTTCAAAGGTAATTCCATCATTTTATAAACATTACTAATGTCCTTGGCTTGAGTCTCGTTTACTTAAAGTGGACTGTTCATACATTATTCATCTTGAACTGCATAAATACGTCAACCGAGCTAAAGGTAGGAGTACATCCAACAACATTTTGATATGTAAAGGCAAATAAAATGCCACTATCCTGATCAAGTAGAACATATTTGACAAGAGGCAAGACAGAGGCAAAGCATCCAACTGACTGTGAACTTTCCACAACCTTTTTAAAACATGCTGTTCTGACTGAGCACAGGCTGAATGAAGTTCCACTTCTTTCCACCCCCACAAAGAGGATTTTTCATGGTCCTATGGGTGCACCATCATTCCTCTTTTTTCCCTCCTCCTCAGATAACCCCATTCTAGCAAACTAATTATTACCAAAGTCTGGAGGCAGACGTGTGGGGGTGACAGAGGAAGGCAGAAAGAGAAGGGGGAAAAAAAAAAGGTAAGAAACAGAGAGATCACAGAGCTTGGTCGTTTAGTCCTCAATGCCATCTTTCAGCTCCCCTGCTGAGCATACTGCAAAACATACATCAAAAGAACAGGCGTACACGCATACATCCACACCTGCAGTGCCCTCACTGATGTGGGTTGCACCCACTGGACTGTTCAAGGCTAGAAAGAGGTTCTTTTAAGAGATGAGAGGTGCCAGGAAATCAATCTTTAGCAGCAGCACTTCATAAATACTGGTGTTTATGTGTGCATACTGTGCACACCACGGGTCCCTGCTTGATATGTCAAAAGGAAAAAGACAAAAATCTCTTCCTTTTCCATTTCTCACATTTTTTTCATCCATACAAAACAAGCAAGATGAAACATGTTTTAAAAAAAAAAAAAAAAAACAAATTTTTCAACCAATCTTCCTGGGTCTCACATTTTTAAAAACTGTACATCTCACACATATTCAGATGCAAGATTAAACTTCTATGAATCCCATCCTTAGCCATCACTCTACTCACCAGCATGTCTGTAGCATGAAGGTAGTGCTTGCTTGCCATGTAAGCTTCCAGCCGTTGAGGGACCTGCTTGATGCTTTCAATATCATCCAGCAACTGAAGAACGTGCTTGTGTTCTATGCCTTCTATCCACAGCTTCCTCAACTCGTCTCTTTTACAGTGAAGCAGCATCTTACAAGACAGGAGGTTTTCCTTTACCTGCAGGACCGAGTGAGACATCCAGTGACCCAGAGCCATATTTCACAATCCCGTATAAGTAGGCATTTGATGACAATGGGGAGAAAAAACACTTCCTTTTAACAGGAAGAAACTTCTGGCAGTATCAGGTTTAGAGAGGGCTGCTTACTCTTGCAACAAGTTGACATAAGGCAAAAGCAAGCACAGAGAGACAATTCAGTGTTACACAATGAATAAAATTAATACTGGCTTAAATACCCATCAAGAGACATACATTTATAATTGGTGTAGGCATCTTTGAAATGCAGGTGACATGAAGAAAGAAAATGAGATTCAGTTCCTTGAAACAGTTATTATTTCTTTGTAGTTATTTTGTGATTTAGTACATAAGTGCATTGAAATGATTTACAATTAAATTAAAACATCTTGCACACCAACACATGCATTTTCAATTCTGGCTAATGGACTAGTTAGATTTCAGGTTGGAATTAGGCAGAGCCAACCTGGGACTATATAGTAGTTAAAATAAAAAATTTCATTACACACATTTTTAATGGAAAAGCACAGGTGTTAATAATAAAAATTAATTATGGCCGAATTCCATTTATCTATTTCAGGTTTAGGGTCCTCTTGGTGTGCATGTCAAGATTTATAAGCCTTTTTTATTTTTGCATTACACTCTTGGTGAATCTTCACCAGCTCATCGCGCTGGCAGTTCTACTGCCCGGAGCAAGACTTGTAATCCCCGAGGAGATGTGGAGGAAACTGAGTTTCCGTGCTGTTGGTACTCCAGCAATCATCACAGGGAATGTGACGTTTTTGGGCAATAATATGGACGAGCTCATTGAGATGAATAAGGCCAGAGGGAACAGAGTGAGTGCTGTTTGATGTGTTTGACTGCAGCGAGACGTGGCCACACACACTTTCCAGACCACAGTTTGACCGTACTGGACTCCAGGACCTCTCAATTGGACAGGGACATTAATCTGAGCATTAAGAAGAAATTTGGAGGAAATGCACTGGCTGTGATTGAAAAGTGGGGTAATCCTGGAAAGGTTACTGCAAAGTAACACTTATGTGGCCTAAATATTGAAGTGCTCTCTGTTCGTCCATATTACTTTGGAAATTTGTGATTGCCGTTGCTGTCTGAATCCAGTTTGAATCAATACACTGTTTAGATTTCTCCATCAGCTGGCACAGAGGCCATCCAGATAACTGTGGATGTGGTGAATGGTTACACATAATGAAAAAATCATGACCACCCTCCACTGTCTGGAAAGGCAGTGGACCCTTTCTCTAACATCAGTTGCAGCTCTACTGTCACAAGGACAGAGAAAATATTTACTGTCATACCACAACACCTCCATTTATTTTAAATCTAAGCTCCTTATTGTATCATATTTTTAGACTTTGAATAACTGAGCTTTTCTCTTTTTTATATTTTGTATTGAACTGAACTCCTTCTTTAGTATAACATTTTAACTGTCCAAGCTATTTTGTCCTGTCATACTGTATTTATTATTTTCTTGTGCTAAGTTGTTCTTCATATTTTGGCTGCTGTAACAAAGTAATTTCCCCACTTTTGGGATCCATCCTTTTAACTGCTCATCCAATTCAGGGCTGCTAGGAGGCAGGCTGGAGCCAATCCCAGATATCAGAAGGCAACAGAAGGGGTACACCCTGGAGAGAGTGTCAATCACAGTCTATCACACGATCTATAACAGGGCCTACACATGCCCTGCCCACACATGCACAGGTATCTTGGTAAATGTTGCATTTTCGCCTTTCATCTACGCATAAATTGTTTTTGAGGTCACTAAAAATGGAGTTTTTGAAAAACTCCTACCAGGGATAAAGATTTTACAAAACTTGGATTCTGTGTTTACATGTGGACAAGGAAAATGACGATTCCATCTTTCATATTCAAAGTTTTGCACTTTTATCTCCTTTTTTTGGCATCAGACTATGTATCATGTTATTGTTTGTAGGGTTCTGAATGGCCTACATTTCTACAAGGTTAGGGTTACTTGTTGCTTTTGCATGCTCTTGAGAGTGCTTGACATTCATTTTTGCGTTTTCATGTGGCTGAAGATATTTTTCAAAATGAAAGCAGACAGTCCCACCCCCAACAACCATTCATGCTCACATTCATGCCTGTGAGCACTTTAGAATCACCAATTAACCTAACATGTATGTCTTTGGAGTATCCTGAGATGACCAACTGTAATTTAAAGACAGAACTATGTCCACATATCTTGGTTGCATTAGATTACTCCTGAAAAAAAGCAGCACTTGGACAGCTTTCTGCTCAGTGCTGTGCTCGTGGAACACACTAAGAGGTCTGTCCTCCACATTTTTGATATTAATGAGTCTTTAGCTGGCTGTTAAGTGGGCATTTTTGTGTTTGGGTGAACAGGATTTTTTTCAAATTAAGTCAACCTTTCCTTTTTGAATACTAAAAAAAAGACAATATTGGCAGGAGAAGCAATGTTAATGAATAAATTGATAAATGCAAATGTATTAAAAAAAAAAGTATGTTTTGTTTTTAATAACAAAACTTGGTGTCACCATTCTAAAATCCATCTAAAACCCTTTGACATTCTAGTAAGGAGTTTTAAGAAGTTTGTATATATGGCTCTCCAATCTACCTGTTTGATCTTGTTGCGGGAGCTGGTGATACGCTCTGTGATACTCTGGTAGGTCCTGATGGCAGTGGTGAGTTCCGCATAATGCTGAACAATCAGCTCATCTAGATCCCGGTCACAAGTCTCGAAGGCCTCCTCCAGACGACTCTTCTCGGTCTCCCTGTCTTGCACATCATCGCTACTGGACAGAGTCCTGCATCAGATAAAAAGAAATTAGGTAAGAATGCACCTCATTATTTTCATCCACATTGGGAATCTGAAGGAAATATTGTTGCTGAAGAAGAGAGAAAAGCACCCCCTTGTCCAAAAATGTTACCTTTGAACCACATTAAAGGTGAAGAAAAAGAGAACTAAATGCATGTTAATAGGAGTATGGATTTTCTTGTATAGATACAATTACAATTTTGCATTTTAGACATTTTTAGGAAAGACTCTGTATATTAAGTAAACAATACACATTCTTGTATTGCAGACTGCTGAGCCACTGGAGAAAAAACTCTTAGCCTGTCAGTAAATAAATAAAATAGTTCGTTGCATGAGTAACAATGAGATGTCCCTCGTTTACCATGTTTATATTTTTTATTTGTTTTTCCGCGATGATTTAGAGATAAACTGTTAGAGATTTTTGCCAAACTTTAAAGTCTGTAAAATTGATTCACAACATTTGCCGACTTTAATAAGAAACACATAAAAATCCAGCCGACCAGTAAAAATTACTTGGCTATGGTTTTTTCTCAATTCGTCGGCAAGATTTATTAGGAAAACGCTGCCATTTTCCAAATAATAGTCATTGAACTTTAGTAAGACCCATGCGTCGTAGATAACATTTAAAAAAAAAATCTTGGCTTCAGCAAAAAATAACTGCTGTTAATATTAGCCCATTTACTAAGACTATCTCAAATAAAATGCGTGAGCTTTAATTCCCTTCCTTATAATTAACAATAACAGGAAGGATGCAGCTAGTTACCATGTAGCCTTAGCGTAAAAGGTGGCTGTCAGTCCATCTCTGAGCGCAAATGCAAGCACATTTGAGGTGTGTCTGACGTCTTAACCCCACTGTTAAGCACATATGAAAAACTTAACATATCTTACCTAATAACAGAGATAAGAAGGCCAGAAGGGTCTTTGTTTTTGCTAACCGCACTCCTGTATCTCCCTGTATCAGCTGCCATTTTTCCAGCTGCGGCACTCAAACAGGAAGTCAGAAGCGCGAGGGTACAGTGTGGGATTCTGGGAATTGTAGTTCAAACCTGCAAAGCAGTTTTCAGTTTGTCTTTTCTTGTCACACGTAAAACCTAAGGTGGAACTAAATTGATATATGTTATTGAAATAAGGCCTGAATGTTTTTGAGAGAATATCTAAGTTTGCTTCAGCCCTGTCTATAGGACCAACTATTCAAATGACCACGTTTGTAATAATTCAGATTCAGATATTTTTCCTTGTTTCCCTGATATATGTAGAGAGCTGAATCAAATATATCCAGTGTGTTGTGTGCAATGCTACAGAAACTGTTTATGAAACTAGTTATTTTGTGGTGTGGTGATGATGAGGACTATATGATAGTTCTCTTAATTTTCTTCCAGATTTTTTTTTTTTTTAACAAAAGAAATAAAATAGTTTCACTGTAACATTTTCAGCCCAGGCCTCTTGAGACCTATAAAGGCAGGTTGGGGAAGGAGGAAATGTGCAAGAGAGTGAGTGTCAGTGAGTTAATAGCTGACCCCATTTAGAACATACAGTGCTGGATTTTGCTCTCCTGCCCTGTATCTCTGACAATCTCTGCTGTACCAATGAGACTGGGAAAGTGTATTGATTCTGGAGCAAAGGAGGTCGATCCCTAGAAGCTTGGGCCCTGATTGATGTGCTGGTGGACTGAAGAGATAACATTGTGTTTGATCTTTGTGTTTCTTCACCACGAAAAAAAAAGCAAAAAAAAGCTGTTTTTCTTTTGAAGGTGACTAGCTTCCCAGGTCCAAGTTACAGTAAATCTTGAAGTCCTCATCATCTTGCCCATCAAAACTATACCTATCAGTCCAAGTAATCTACTGGGTTTCCTTTCTTGCTTTCAACTGAAACTTAGCAGAACTGGTTGCCTGACCAAATAAAAGTACAACTAGGTCAATCTAAATACGACCTGTATAGCACTTTAAAAAGTGATGGCACAAAATTACCAAAACAAGTTGGATTTTCAACACATAATTAATTTATGTGATTCTTAAAGCAACACCAAATGACAGAGATTAAAATAAGAGAAGCTCTTTCGCAGAAACATACTGTTTTTGTGATCAAAAAAATGATGTCCTTGCCTTAGAAATCTATTTAAATGGCATTTTTGGATTCTAATTACCAGATGAGTCATTATTAATGTATGATAATAGCTGTACTAATTATCCTGAGTGAAATTCCATGCAAAGATTAGAAGGCTGCTTGAACAGGGTAAGCCTTTTTTTCACCCCTCAATTACACATCTTGGAATTTTCTAACAAAATGTCATCTCTGGGTGATTAAGAAGAAGATGTTTCTTTAACTGCTTGTTTCCATGGGAATGCGGGGGAAACAGAAAACACTGAATCTATTTTTCATCTCGTGATTAATTTCAAGATTTCTCATCTTCAGACAAAACGTGAGTCTCGCATCATCTTATCATCTGGTCTTTTCTAGCAGACCTCTCACCTGAAATAATAATAGTAATATAAAGATTAAGAGAATAGAGAAACACAAACTTTTCAGTTTGTGTTCACCT
>JAMQGT020000304.1:0-36558 GCA_024447675.2 Pterophyllum scalare | reverse complement strand
AGTCCGTTCTGTGCCAGGAAACCAAACAGTTGTGCTGCATGTTGAACTTACAGTGCTTGCACTTGCCTGTGGACTGCCACTGTACAGAGCCACCAACAACTTAGATTATTCAACTACTTTTTAACCAGTGAAAGGGACAGTTAACCACTGGTTATTCAAAAAATGAACAGATAGTATGAAAATATATGTTAAAAAACAATAACCTCTTAGCACTTGAACAGTGTTTAGAGCATCTGGTTATCAGCTGATCGGTGGAGTCTGCACTCACGCAGTTTTTTCACTTACAGTCAGACTGTGGTGATGTCAGAGAATCTTCTTCCTCACAGTGAGGCTCTAAAAAGGTATCCACAGCATCATGGAACTCCTTTAAAACAGTTCATAGAATACAGGATAATGCATATCTAGTGTGTTATTGTACTATTGGATTCAAATACAAAACTAGGATCAATCCAGTATTTTTACTTCTTTTTTTTTTTACCTCTTCCTCCTCAGAACTGTCCATTGTGAATCCACTCTCAGTCATCCCACACGTGATCCAGATTAGTCAAGGTGAGTCTCACTAAAAGCAACAGGAAACAGGACTAATATGGGAACTTTATAAAATCCAAAAGCACAACAGAAAAAAAAACACTCTAAGAGCACACATGCTGCTGTAGGTTTATTCTGTTGTAGGTTTACTTCACAACAGAAATAAGCTGTGTTTTATCACTTTTATTCTTATTCAGTTTTAAAACAAATTATTTTAAAAACAAAAATACAAAACAAACTTACAGGTGCAAGATTCAAATGTTATAAAAGACAGATGATGGATATATATTTTTCTTGTGCTGGAATAAACATTAGTATTGTAACATATTTTTACATAAGTAAATTTCAGATAGCAATGGACCAATTTAAAAATTGTGACCTATGTTGTAAAAGTTCTGGGGTATGACATGTAAATTTGTAGACAACCTCAAAAACCAACAAACGTACACTGGCATTTATGAAGGGACAATATGCAGAGAGAATGTGCATATATGCATATGTACAACAAGATTTGCAACATTTTTTAACCTATAATAAATGAAATATTTAGCGAAAGGTTAGAGACAGGTAAGAATGTAGCTTACAGATTCCGAACCGGCCCGTGATCAGAATTTAATTATTTATTTTACCCAATTAAGCACCGCAGCGCTCGCGGCCACAAGTGCAGACAGTGATGTTGGTCGGAGCTGACTCTTCATCAGGAGGGGCTACAAAACACAACAACCCAGCCAGCACATCATGAGAGGTGAAAGGCGAGACGACAGCAAAGGGAGGGGGACACTGTTTCATTGCACGATCGGATAAAAGGCCTCTTCAAACCAAGACCCCAGCCCGCCCCTAGTTGTGCACCACAGCAGAACCCTCTGTCGGCATTACAACGCTTGTGTCAGAATTTCCTGAAAAGGCGCAGTGTGTCACTGCATGTGAAGCTGACCGAGTGGTGTGTGTGGAAGGTTATAGTATACTTAGGAGAGCACTAAGTATTGTCGGGCTGTCTAGATCACTATGTTCCTGTGTTGTTGTACCTTTTCTTTGGTAAACCATGATAGAAACCTAGATAGAAAGAGGGTTTCAGACGGTCAAAGCTGATGACAGCCTTGGCAACTCATTTTGTCTTTTTTGGCTTTCGTGCATGGAACACGCCTAAACTAACAACTACATTTCAGTGCCAAGTGTGCATAATTTATTTCCTGTCTTGAGGGGAAAAAAGATGAGTCATCGCTCCCATAGATTCAGGACTGCAGAGTCACTTTCACTTTCATTTCCTAGGAGCAGTGGATGAGTAACTAAATTACATAAAAACAATGACTACCTGGCCCGTATGGCTTTATGAATCTGTAAAAAAACAAACAAACAAAAAATACTATCACCGGATTCACAGTTCTCTCTCTCTCTCTCTTTTTTTTTTTTTTTTTTGCATGGGCACTAATTTCTAATAATAGCTACAACTTTAGAGAATTGTTTTTGCTGAAATGTGAAAGTGGAATTTTACTATTATAGTATTTGAAGATAGATCTATCTATCTATCTATCTATCTATCTATCTATCTATCTATCTATCTATCTATCTATCTATCTATCAAGTAATATAAATATATTATTGTTTAGTTTTTGTTTGTTTTTTTAATGGTTTTGATCATATCTGAGTGTAAACAAAATCTATAAGATCTATAGAATAGTGACTTACCTTTGTAAAACAGATTTTCCGTGTCAGGAAATCAGGCACAATTTGTTTATCCACGAGTTTATTCCTATGAAACAGCACAAGTAGTACTGGACTGGTAAGAATGTAGATTCTCTTTAAGCAAAGTCCAGTGAAGCATTACCGCCTTCTCCTTTTATTCTCCGGAGTTTTTACTTTCGTTTTCCGGGAAATTACGCAACCTGCTGTTGGAAAGAGGTGGGGCTGGAGCGAGTGGTTTTCTTTTTCTTTCTTTTTTCCCTTTGTTTCCTATGGATAGACTGATGATTCATCTGGGGCTCTTGCCCTGAGAGAGAGGATCTTAAGGGTACTTGCTTTGTTTTTTGGCACTGTCACAAAAGTCCCCCAAAGGCTCCGAGCAGTCTCAGCTCAACGGAACTCCCGGACGGGACGTAGGAGGGAAAAAAAGCACTTTTCCGAGATCCCTGTCAAAAGCTTTATTGTCATTTCAGCTATTAGTGATGGCTTCTTGGCTGTTTTGCAACAATGTCAGCATTTTTTCACTGACAAAAATAGAAATAAAAACACCCTAACTTGATTTTGTGTGTGTCAAAACCTGTCATAATTTCAGTCAGTGTTTAAATAAATCCAGTAGGACACGAGACATATATGTTAAAACTGTTGCAGATTTTTCAAAAGTTGGGACAGTTTTAAATTTTTGTAAGTTGGCAAAAATATAAATACTGGAGTGATGATGACTTTATGCATTTTTATTATTTTTTATTAGTTAATGGGGTGGCTGTAGCTCACAGGTCACCCACTGATCAGAAGGTCGGTGGTTTGATTACTGGCTACCCCAGGCTGCAATGCCAATGTATCCTTGGACAAGACACTTAACCCCAAGTTGCTCTCTGACGCAACTGTTGGAGTGTGAATGTTAGATAAAAGCACTTAGCTTAGTTAATCATGGAAGTGCTTGTGTGAATGGGTAAATGTGTTGTATAAGCACTTTGAGTGCTCAGACAGAGTAGAACAGTGCTATATAAGAACTAGCAAGCTCCAGTATAGACTGCACAAAAGACTTCCTGGATTTCTTGATGCACAGTAGTCAGGTGAAACCTTGAAAAAAAAAAGTTCATTTCTGAGGTCTTCATGAGCAAACCACCCTTTTCATCTATTTGTAACAGCCTCTTGGCTGTTTTGCAGCTGGGAAAAACTGTTTTGTCAGCATGGGAATAATCACTGCCAAGAAATGAAAACACCTTAATTTGATTTTGTGTGGTTTATTCATTTATATGTTTTTGATTGTGTGTGTGATGTGGGAAGTGGTATTAGAGGTCAATGTAAAAAAAAAAAAACAAAAAAAAACTTGCCAGTAGGATTTCATTCAGTGTTTAAATAAATCCAACAGGACACGAGATGTTTATATTCAAACTGCTGCAGTGTTTTCAAAAGATTGGACAGTGATTGTGCTTTTGAATACTGGAGTGATGTTTAAAAAAAATAAATTCACTACATCTGTTCTAGAAAAAACAACTTTTGGAAGAACTCTCATTTTTATGCATAATGTGGGCAGTTTCCATTCTAAGTATTGATCACAGTAAATTTAAGCTGGAAGGCGCTAGAAACACTGGACATGTGCTGTGATGCCATCGAGTACACTGGTGTTCCAAAATGATTGCGCTGCATCTTTCCATACTTGGAAAGTATGCAAGCATGACCTTGTCAAGTACGTACTAGCAAATATGAACTTGTGTACTTGAGTATTGAAAAACGGCTCCATTAAAGGTTAGGCAGCCCAAAGCTAAACTTGATCCCTGGCTGAATGACAAGATCCTCTCAGTCAGACGTGAGTGCCGTAGAGCTGAGCATAGGTGGAGAAAATACAGACTGCAGGTATCCTTTCAAATTTTAACAGACTATTGGTATCAGTCAGCTGTGAGAGAGGCTAAGATGAAATTTCTCAAATATTGCCTCAAATTCTCACAAGCCTTGCGCATTGTTTAAAACCACCTAGTATTCTAAATCCACCACAATCTGAATGTATCGAGGCCTCTTCTGATGTCTTTGAACGATTTCTGCAATTATTTATTACAAGGGCTCTTATTTCACCTCCTGCCAATGACCCCTCAGGCTCTTTCTCCTGTTCTGCTGTTTTAGACACATTTAAGCCTGTAACATTGGCATTGAAATTGTCAGTCATCTGAAGCCTTCAGTTGCTCACATATCTCCCAAAGGCTGTGACGTTAGTCTTGGCAACCACTGGTCTCCCATCTGTCTGCTCTCTATCTAATGTATTTATTTACTTGTCCATTATTTGCTTCAGCCACTATTCATTTATCAGTTTCCTGGAGTTTACTTTTAAGCATTTATTTTATTTGTTAAGTAAAAAATAAACCCCAACAAGCACAATATTTTTGAGGTTTTCCAGTGTTTGTTTTAAACCCCTGCACAGCACTGAATCAGTACTTTTAAGAGTTTTTATGACATCTTTTTAGCTACTGATTCAGGTGATTATGTTGTTCTTGTCTTTTTAGATTTAACTGCTGCCTTTTTGGACCATAAAATCTTAATCTCTCATCTGGAGCAGTGGGTGGGAATCAGGGGAACAGCACAGAAAAGAGTTTAGTCATACTGTGTCGGTCTTGGTGAATTTGTGTCCTTTACTGTTCCACTTGTGTATGGGGTCCCACGGGGCTCGGTTATAGGCCCGCTTCTTTTCTCTCTTTATTTACTACCGTTGAGCCCTATACTTAGAAAACATGGGATTTATTTCCACTGCTATGCAGATGAAAGCCAGATATGTGTGGTTCTTAAAAGGAAGGACTCCTACTCAGTGGAAAAATTACTTAAGTGCCTAGATGATATTAAGGCATGGATGGCTCTAATAATTTTTTAACTTAATTTTTTTTTTTTTTTTGGTCAGCATTTCATCAATGATATTACGACCCAGGGAACGACTGATACAGTCTTCAACAGCAGGCTTCACATTGTTCTGCAGGTTCTCATCAGTGATGTGTAGGATCTCCTGGATGTAAGTGTCACAGTAATTTTTTTTTCTTTTTACTTTTTCATTCACAAACTGAGTGCAGACATCTATGATGCTGTCAGCCAGTTTTTGTGCAGCCATAATGTGATCTTGAATGTTGAATATCTTATATAATTTGTGTGCAATTTTGTAGAATCCTTCAGCATATGTCAGTAGATGTCACAGTGGCTCCGTCTGTCTTCTATAAAAAGTACTATGTAAATAGCAGTGCGGTGCACTGACTTTTACTGAAACACAACCAGAATCAATGCCGGTAATACTTTGAATTACCATTCAGCATAACACACACTTCATTTTAAACTGTTGGGTGGACACAAAAACCCCTCCGAATTGTTCCAGCTGAGCAGGAAGTTTGAATGGATGAGCACTCCTCCTGTTTCGGCTGAGAGTTATTTTCTCGGTTGAGCAAATGAGACATTCAGGGAACATCTGTGAGTTGGAGCTGCCTGATACCTTTGACCCAGCGCTGCAGTAGTAGATTGTGATAAATACTTCATCTTACATCACGTTCTAAATGGCTTTTGATCAGTGGTGACGACAGGGGGGCGCTAGGGGGTGCTATAGCTCCCCCTGGAAAAGTCATAGCACCCCCGTAGCACCACCAGGAAAATAGCTTGTGTCTGTGTGTGTTGAGAATTGAAAGAATAAAAAATATTATCCTTCATAGCACCCTCAGGAAAATGCCCCCCCTCCCAGCACCTGCAGAAAAATATTTCTGGAGCTGCCACTGCTTTTGATGTTCTTATGCATAATGCAAAGAATCTCTTACAAGTTTTTGCATATGTGTGTACTTTTTAAAACTTAATTATTGAGCACTCCCTTATTATGTGTGTGTGTGTGTGTGGTTTTCCTTCTGTGTGCTGAGCACTTTCAAACACCAGTCTCTGTATCACAGGCTGGTACTGACCATGCTGTATCATGATTGTGTTAATGTTTTGAATGCTTATTTCCAGTGAGCCTATATATATATATATATATATATATATATATATATATATATATATATATATATATATATATATATATATATATATATATATTTTCAGACACCCACTCCCTAAGATATTGTGCAACAATGGTACAAAACTACAGAGAAAATTATTAATTCATCTGTTAAAGAGCAATAAAAACATCAGAAGTGATTCTAAAAATGTCAAGAAATGATGAAACACAGAACTGATAAACACATTCGCTGGCAGTGATTGGTTAATCATTCAATCTTCTTTTTGAGGTTTTGAAGCAGTTGGCAGACATCTGTTACACGACACTAAGTTAAAAAGAGCAATTGCATGCTGAGTTGTATTCCTTGAGCACCCCACATAAGTGTTTTCGTTAAATGTGATATTCTAACATTAAACAATACGGGACAAACTCAATTTATGTACTGTGGGTCTAGGCAAAGCATTAAAGTCATGAAATTGTTTCATAAAGTTCATTTGTAATTCTAAAACATATTAAAGGCGTTTTTTCTTCACTTTTTGTTTCTCCAAAGATGTTACTCCTCTCCCCTACAGCCTCAATTACAACTACATGCAAATATCTAATTATGCTAATTAGGCGATGACGTCATACGGCGACTTCTAGCGACTTAATGAGGAATTGGCAACAGTGCTTGGAACTCACCTCATTCATTTGGACGCAGCCAAACAGGGATACAACATGGCATCGGCTAAACGTAGCAGCGCTGTGTCCGAGCTGGACGGACGCCCGTCTTCCAGCAAGCGGCAACAAGTGAAGGATAAGAGTCACATAGCAGCTGTTATTTTAGCCCGAGGAGGAAGCAAAGGGATCCCTCTTAAAAACATCAAGATGTTAGCCGGGGTCCCCCTCATCGGATGGGTGCTGAGGGCTGCTGTGGACTCCGACATGTTTGACAGGTAAGGTGAAAAAAAAATGCAGCTCTAAGAAGCGAGCTCCGCATACCCGGGGTCTCTTTCCTTTACCTCAATTAATTTGCCCAAACACCGGCGATCGAGGTAAACGGGAACACGAGGCTGGTTTTCCAGCGAACATTCTCTCCCACTTCGGGCAAAGTTTCCCGAATGTGGCGCACGCAAGTTTTCTTGGCGTTAGGGGAAAGTGCGCTGTAGCAGATTCACAACCCCGTTCTCAACACATCTTCCTTATATTTGCCTGCCTGCTCCTGTAAACATGGCCCCACACAATAACACAAACTGAATAAATGCAAGTGCAGTATTGTTGTAATTTCTGCACAAGAAATGAATGTTTGACTGAGAGCTGTTCAGATGTAACACTCGGCACGTAACTCACCAGCCTACAGTAGTTATGACATGAAAACATGTTCATTCAGGCAGCACAGTGTGGCTGTGACAATGCTGCTCAAGCCAAAGAATTACCGTCTACAAATAACTCCCCAGATTATATTCCAAGGTGAGGAGGAAGACCTATTAAATACAGCAGTTTGCTGTGAGGCAGGACATCCAGGCATGGTGGGAGGCTGGATGAATAACAGAAGTGGAAACACTGATATATGTTAGTGGTAACATACAGGTTACAGTGTGGATTTATACCTGCAGAAGATGTCTTAGGAAGTATTTTTAGATGCTTCACTGAGGGATTCATCACCACCTCCTGTGTTCTTGCTGTCAGGTGGCTCCTTGAGTTTTTTTCACAAAATGTTATCTCTGTCATTCTGACTGTAAGCTACCCTGTTACGCCAAAAAGTACTTGAGCATATTGTAATAGTCTGCCTTTTTTGACATAAAACACACATCTTTACCCTCATATTTCCTACTAATGTTTGCATGCTAAATATGACATTAGTGTATCCCATAAATAGTTTAGTTAGTGGCATTGAGCATTATTAAGTTCTTCGATGATCCGTCCATTTTCTTCTCCTTATGTGGGGGGCTGGAGCCTGTCCCAGCTGCCATAGGGCAAGAGACTGGGTACACCCTGGACAGGCTGCCAACCTGTCACAGGGCTAACACAGAGAGAAAGATAACTCACACCTATGGACAATTTACATTCAGAAATCAATCGAACCCAACTAACTGCATGTCTTTGGACTGAGAGGAAGCTGGAATACCTGGAGAAAACCCGCACAAACACGGAAAGGCAAACACAGAAAAGGAAAGGCCCCGGTGGTGGATTTGAATCCAGGACCTTCTTGCTGCTACTTGTAGCAACCATGTTGCCCCTAGGTACTTGATGCACTTGGTAAAATAATCATTAGGAAACTGCACACAAGCTGAACAGATAAAAATACTAACAAAAAGGTCCACTTCTTTCATACAAAACTAACCTTCACAGAACATTCCTAGAATGTTCTCCAAACAGTAATCTGTTTGCTGGGTTATCACCTCGCTAAGCTGGCTCAAGGTTTCCCCACAAGAAACAGCTGGTGTTTGTCAGATCCTGCCAATCTAAAAAGGGGCGTTTTGTGGGTCATCTGACTTTTCTTCCAAAAAAAAAAGATCCCCGTGAGTGCCACCTACTCCAGGGATGTATTCAAATAAAAATCTATAAAGAACATAAAAAAAAATACACCAGTGAAATGCAACGCTGTTATCAAAAGGACACAAGATGAATCCTTCAGAAAAATAAATTTTAATTCCAGTTCATTATTTTAATGCTGAGTGTGCTCTCAGTGCTGTGACTGCTCTGAAAATTTAAACTGGAGCCATTTAAACTTCTAGGGTTACTATCACACAGCCTAATAATTAGAATAGCTATGTTGAAGTGCATACTACAGGTATGAAATGAGATTATTAATGAATAAAACCAATAATGCACCTTCATTTTTACAGTGTGTGGGTATCAACGGACCATGACAAGATTGAGGAAGTTGCAAAGGCATGGGGTGCTCAGGTGCACCGGAGGAGTGCTAAAGTCTCCAGAGACTCTTCTTCATCAGTAGAAACCATCCAAGAGTTTCTGGATGCCCATGAAGGTAGGCACACACCACGTATTTTAGGCTGGTGACAAAGCATCACCCTGCTGCCACACTGTGGAGACTCCTCTGCTTCTGTTTTCACAGAGGTGGATATAGTCTGTCACATCCAGGCCACATCACCGTGTCTCCACCCGTTCCACGTGAAGCAGGCCTTAGAGAAAATCACGGTGCAGGGTTACGATTCAGTCTTCGCAGTGGTCAGGAGGCACCAGTTTCGTTGGAAGGAGGTCAATGAAGGATGTAAGTGAATAGAAGCAGGACCGGTTATATGTAAGTTCAGCTCACAGAGAATAATCTTTTTTCTTTTTTAATTTTGTGCTTTTCTAACATTTTCCTCCAAATGAGCTGTTATGAGCTACTCCTCTCCTGAACCTCCAACAGGGTTCTAGCCGAGCCAGAAAATAATTTCAGCCTGTCGCGTGTGTGGGAGGGCTAAGGCTAATTAGCTTGCTAATCTGGGGAGGGAAGGTGGGAGTTGTCTGACGCGAGATCCGGGCGATGCCGAAGCCTACAAAGGAATGCAGTAGGAGCGCTGTGTGTACACAAAACGGGGTGTCAAAGTCACTGGAAAAAGTTCCTAAATTTGTCGCTTTTAGGGAAAAACACGTCACTGAGGGAGGTCTGCTGAAAAGTCACTAAAATCTGGCAACAAAGTTGCTAAGTTGGCAACACTGAGCTCCTGGGAATTTATAGGAATCTCAGAATTATCATTTATCTCTCTCTGATTCATACATAAAATGCATCTCAGTATCATGCAGTGTGACTTCGCCTTAAACTTGGTGTGTTATCATCGCCAGTGGCGATTGTGTGTGAAGCTCTATAAATCTGCTTAGAAATCCTGGAAAAGGATACTTAAGAACCTACTTTAGAAATGCCAACAGGGTCATTCCATCTCAGTTTATTCATTCAAAAAGAGATCAGTTTCATATTCCCCAGGTATGACAGCATTATTATTAGTATTAGAGCAAATTTATATAATGAGTTACTGTTATATCCAAAATTTGTGATGCCGTTCTCTCTATCCACGCGTGGTTATCTTTGATTGGCGAGGCTGTCAGAAGGAACTTATTTGAACTGCTCTTAGAGGGCGTGGCAACACTGATGGCTTTGTTAGTTTTCTTTGCCAGGTAGACCCATCTGTTGGTCTTTTACACGTGTCAGTCTGCCAATTATTCAAACAAATTCCCCACTTTCTCTGCTTTCTCAAAGAGGTCAAATTTCTTGTCCTTACAGTAAAGGATTTGAATGACAATAAGAAGCAGCCATTAAAACAGTCGATCTTTGCACCTTCACCTTAGTAATTATTAACTGGGATGAACGAACTGCTTCTTTGGACAAACAACCATGCCCTTCCTTACAGTGACAGCCCCAGAACCAGTGCCACGTTAAGAACTGTTTTGTTGCGTTACAATCCAAAACCTCCAAGCTTATGTGGGTGTGCTTTCCTGACAGTTATAAAACTTGATTCATATGCAGACTACTTGATACTACTCACACTCATGCTTGTTTTATGCTTCAACAGGCGGTAGCTCAAAGGAATGCAGTGTGTGTGTTATTGATGGAGCCAGTGTACAAATATGTGGTACATCTAGTCTGTGGGCTACCATCGCCTGTGCTGTTGCTGGTCCGTGAACCAGCCACAGAGAAGACCAAAGTTCTAACGTACAAAGAGCTGACGTGAAACAGGGTGTTAAAAACAATGAAAAGTATTCACTGCAGCCACAGTCTGTGCTTTGGCAGGCTGTATTTTGGATCCTTGATTATTAATTAATTTATTTTTGTTTCCTTCTTCTGCCATTCCTGGTAGACTCCACCGTCGCTCCCTTCCCTAATCCAGCCCACTTGTCAACCAGTCAGCATTTGACAGATGCATAGGTCATCCATGTCCAGGAATTTGCAGTTGGGATTTTGGAGGACTGCACAGGAGCCCATCTGCAGTGGGTGAAAACCCCTCTCCATATGCAGTCCGAACGGAAATCTGTATGCAGACATATGCGGGAGCATAAATTACACTTCAGAAAACAAATCTGCTTTGAAGCTGAAAACTTTTGTTGGTCTACTGCACACCTGTCAGCCATATAACCCTACTGGCATTTTAATCCAGAAAAATGTTCTCATACCGAGGCATGCAAAGAAATAAAATTAGCCGTAAATCTCAATTTCAATATTTATTGCAAGATTTATGCAGTCGGATAACTTTTACCAATGTGTCTTGTCAGAATTAGGTTGCAAATTTCACAATTTCTGAATATACTTGACCCCTCAAACTTTCCCCCCAATAACCAGCAGCCATGGCTCCTCTGTATAGCTGTCTGGCGCTCTGAAAATGTAACTGATTGTCACAGAGCACGTAACGTCTTTGAGAAAATAGCAAAGTGTTTTCTTTTAGACATTTCCTCTGTTCATAAAAGAAATGATGGTTAACGGGAAGGTTGGAGCACCCAACACTGTTGCATGTAAAGCAGACCCAGACCCCTACATGTTGTAGCTGTCCAGTGTCATTGGGGCATTGCCGAAAACATGTGGAACAACCAGTAACCGCGGGACTGAATCCAGTTTTTAAAATTGTCCACTGCAGCCATTGTTTGTATTTCTCACTGGCTCTTTTTTGATCTTTGGAGCTTATTTTTTTCTTTTTGCTCTGTTCTCTTTGAGCAACAGCAGAATTTGCTACAAACAAACTTCTTTCATTCTCAAACCATCATCAGAAATTTACTTGCGAATTGTTTTATCGCTGTTGGGCTACGCGGTCTTGGTTTTGAACTCCCACAATTCGTCTCTGTGTGTAGCCAAAGACCTGCACAAATGGACCCCCATGAATGACTATAAATCTTGACTTTCAGACAGAGCTGCTCGTTGTGCTTTGCTAGAAATCCAAACTCCTGGTTTGTATGCAAAAGTCTTTCAGGAGCACTGGCAGACTGACGATCACTGGTAGAGGGAAGAATGCACATTATTAAATGCCTGAAGGTGATCCTAGTCCTCAGTGGATGACATCACAGTCCCCCAACCGGATCATTATTGAAAATCTGTGGATACACCTTGAAATCGGATGTTCCTCGTGATAAATTTGCTGTTCTCTTAAATGAGAGAAAAGGATTAGACTAGTCAACTGGTCTAAAAGACAGACAACTAAAAATGTACCAATTGACCGGCCAGGGACCGGAACCAGGCTACTTCTAGTGTGCGTTGACTGGACTGGTCAGTCAGCCTCTTATGACCGATAAGAAGCCAGTGTGTTTCTGTAAGATATGTTGGATAAAGATGGCTGCACAGCAACTCAGTTAATTGTTTGTACCTCTTTCCAATAGCAGAGAACTTTAATTTTCAGTTGTTTAAGTGAGAGATGTAACTTTCTTGAGTTTGGGTGAAATTATCAAGTTCAATAATCTTTTTATTATCAAAGTAATATTTTTGCCTCGAAGAAAAAATGATTTTTGTTTGTATGTGCTGTCAGTTATAATTCTTTGAAAGAAAATCAGAATAAGCAGGTCACACTTGGAAAAAATTGGAAATCAGAATCGGCCAACAACACTGATGTTGCGCCGATTCCAAAGTACTGCACCTTTGCTTGTTTAAAACTTGCATTCACACACACAGAGAGGAGCTGTCAGAGCTGCAGCCCCAGTAGTATCATAACATCTGCTGCTGTACAATAGTAAAATAAGAATATGTTTAACCAGCTAGCAAGGGCAACAACATTTAAACATCTAGTCAACCAGTTGCACAGTTGTCTATTCAAAAGAGGGATGAAAGACCAAGAGTTTCACAGAACTGGAAGCCTTTTTCAGGAAGAGCGCTGGGTCCTGATGTAATGATCCACTTGCTTATCTATTTCCAGTAATAAATTTCTAGCCACACCTTTCTCTCCCATAATATGTAATACACCCTGCTTCTGTTGGACTCCAGCACAAGAGCAGTTTGTTCCCCATGTTTCGCTTTCAAAGTTGTATCTGTAATTACCCACACGCATACAATCTGTCAGAGACCTGATTACATACCTACCCCTAAAGCTTATCTATGTAAATCAATAAACCAGTTCTTGGAAGTATGAAAATGCTTAGCAACTGATGTTCATGTAATATAAATTTTAGCTATTACAACAATTAGCAAGCGGGCATGCACTCATTTGATCCTCTGATACCGCTGGATGGATATATATATATATATATATATATATATATATATATATAGATATAGATATAATATAATCCAAAAAAAAAATTTCTGGCTAGATCCCTGCATCATGGTTACTACACCAGAAAGCACACATCCTCTCTGTGTAAATAAGTGCTTGATGGGAAAATGCATTTCTGTTGTCTTTAATGGATCCTCTTTCCTTTTAGCTGGTGAGCAAACAGTGCCATTCAATCTGGAACCAGCTCGCCGCCCACGGCGTCAGGACTGGCCAGGAGAGCTGTGTGAGAATGGCTCTTTTTACTTTGCCAAAAAAGAGATCATTGTGAAGGAAGCACACTTGCAGGTAAGGGGGGGGACTGTGCATATATGGTTTGTCAGTCATCTAATTGCCTCACAGTTAAAGCACGCCGGGGTACGCCTGCATACACACATAAACCACTCACTCACTTATTCTGGGCTGGAACCAGGGGTGAAGTACGTTTAAATTCTTGCTGGTACCATGACAAAAACCTTTATATTTTATATATATAATAATATATATAAATATAGCCCGCCTGGATAAAGCAGAAATTAGAATCACTTGACAATGTGGAATATATTTTTGTTAAGGAACTGAGATGTTTGCACACACTGTACACTAACACAACTGATGTCCATGATGTTTTGAACTGTGCTGTGTTGTTGAAATTGAGCAGAATAACATGAAACACAATTGGTGAATCACTCTTTGCTTTTAATTGAGATATTTTGTAACAAGCAGACCACCATTAAACGTAGCGGTGAATGTTTTAACCTGTTAATTAGCCAAACCAAAATCACCTGAAAAAACTATGCCCTCTGGTTATTATTGGTTCTGGCAAACCCATTTCATTGCCTGTTCCGTATGTAGTGCACTTTATATGGAAGGCTAGACCGTCCCATTTTGATTGACACCTCCTTCGGCCAATCATGTAAAGAGATGGGTTTTCCAGAGCCAATAATAACCAGGGGGCGTCACATCGCTTTTCATTGATTTTGGTTTAGCCAGTTACATGATTGGCCGAATGAGATGTCAATCAAAATAGGAGGGTCTACCCAATGCACTATAGTGGTGTGCGATACTGCAAGATTTGGTATCAATCAATACCAAGTAAATACATGGCCAGTATCGCCGATACTGATGCGAATACCGATACCAATCTGATACTTTTTAATAATTAAGAAAAATTTTCATGAAGTTTAAGTGTTTTGTGATTTTATTTTTTTTTCTCTTTACTTTGGATCATTAATTAGTTAAAAGCCAGAATGGAATTGGGCAAAGTTTATAGGTAAATAGAAAGTACTTTATCAAAATAAAAGTTTTTATTCTGAAACAATAGAACAGCAACAAAACAATTTTCTCCATACATTGTGATGTCTGGATTTTTTTCTTAAAGTGTACAAAATGATCATTCAACAACAAATTAAAACTTTTTTCAGGTAGAATGTTTAGAAAGTATGATACAAAAATGTAATTAATATCCCTTCATTCAATAACTTTCTGGATTTTTTTTCTTAAATAAGTTGTTCAAAATTATCACTCCACAACATTATAAAACATTAACGTTTCTGGCTCCACCCCCGTACTTCCGGCCTTTGATTTAATGTAAAAAATAATTTGGCCCTTTAAGTAGCTGCTTTTTTGATATTTCGATAACTCCTCTTAATTGGAGGGGAAAGTGAAATATCAAAAAGTAACTTAAAGGGCAAAATTGTCTAATATTTTTGACATCAGATCATGGGCCGGAAGTAGGGGGCAGGGCCGGAAGTGGCCCGCGGGCCAGGAGTGCTGACAAATTCCTTTTTTGCCCCAAGTAAAATGTGTTGCATGTCACCTGACGGTATATTCTAAAAACACTGCAGGGAGGGGAGGCGCAAACTGTGCCTGCTCTGTGCTGTGAAAGGAGTGGCACTTAAACAGTCAGCTCGCATCTTTGATGAAGCTGCAGCACGGCATACAGGAGAGAAACTGAAGCTAAAGTATCGATCTTATTACACTAGTATTGATCAATATTGATCGATGATGATATCGATATTTGGATCGATCCGCCCATCACTAGTGGAGAAAGTCGACTGCCCACGAGATCGCCAACCACTTCTTTTTCCACAATGCTGTAGCAAGTCTCGTGCTCTGATAGCTTCCAGCTAACATGCACAACTGGGCGGTACACCCCCCCACCTGCTGAGACTCTCCTTCTCCCAAGTTGTACATCAGCTACTGTACTACGCTCTGTCCATCAGTCTTTATCACTTGGTCTAAGGTAGTGTCATCATGAGACTGGTCCAGTGGAAAATCTTCCATGGAACCAGTACCAGTAGCTGCTGGGACCTGAGGAGGTAGAGCAGACATGTCATAATTAGCTCCGGTTAGTGTTCGCTCTATGGTTGAAGAGGGCGGCCCGAGAGCAGGGGGCAGCCTCCTTGGTGCCGAGAGAGGCCAGATTCCCACTGGCGCACCTCCAGTAAGTGGGGATCCTCCAGATGTGCCATGACCTAGTTCTCCATGAGTGTGACTGGTGCCTCCAGGCTTGCCGGTTGATGGCACCAGACCTACTCTGTCATCCTTACCGGTAGCCTCTCTATAAACTGCTCCAGGATTACTACTTCCAGCAACTGCTGCTCCGGCCTCTGATGGCCCCAACTGCAGCCATCTGGATTCTGCATCCCCAAGCCCCTGGGCGTAGGCGAAGGGTCTATCACCTGCAGTGGTCCTCCAGAGACAGACCCATCTGGTCTAATACTGCCCAAGTCACGTGCTCAAAGCTGCCCTGCGATGCTGGGGACAAACTCAGTGCTGCCACCTGAGCCTCCCTGAACAGGAGGAAGAGCAGCAGTCGCATAGCCCATTCTGCATTTAGCCACATACACACCTCTGCCGTTACCTTCAGCGTATCCAAGAATGACTGAGGATCATCCACCTGGAGCTAACAGATTTTCCAGCACCTGAGTGTGCTGCTCAGCCTGGGCTTAGAGCGCCTTCAGTTACCGTTGCTGCACCAACACGACTTTAGAACTGTGGACTGTTTTTCCAGGCTTGAGTGCCAGTAGTCCACTTGATGCTGCTCTACTGCTGCCAGCTCCAGTCTGCTCCTCTGACACCAGCGTCCCAGCACACTACTCCAAATCTAGAGAGACATAATTAGATCATGCTGTTCAGCTGAGCCACAAACCACACACCCCACCACCACAAAGAGAGAGGACTAGAAATTTTGTGATGGGACCAATTTCAATTTTTTTGTTGTTGTATGGACTAAGAAAAAGGTGTACTCAAAATAGGAACAATTTCTTAGCGTTGGTCAAAAAAAAAAGTTGTAAAGAACAAACTCAATTTTGGGAGGAGGTAAAGAAAAGTGGACTGTTGGAATTTCATTTCCTGAGTTTAAAGGTCTTTCAGTTTTATTGTATTCTTGTGACTCTGGGGTTAGGGAGAAATTTTACATATTTGCAAATCTGAATCCTTTGTGTGTTTGTGCAATTCTTACTGAAACTGATGTTTAAGGGAAGAATCTGACAACAAGCAAATCTTAATGTCAGGAGAGAGACCTTGCTGGCAGGAAAAAAAATTGTAATAAGCCCAAAGTAACAACTAAACAGTCACAACTCTACTTTATTTCAGTTTGTGTAATGGTGTATTTATGTCATGCTTGTGTTTTCATTTCTCAAGGGTGGTAAGTTAACCTACTATGAGATGATGCCGGAGTACAGCGTGGACATAGACGTGGACATCGACTGGCCTGTGGCAGAACAGAGGGTTCTCAGGTAAGAAGCTCCCCAAATAATGCCTTCCAGTCAGCTTTTAATCAGCTGCCCACTCCCTTTTCTCATCCAGTCTGTGCTTCTTCAATCAGGTACGGATACTTCGGTAAGGTCACACCAGAGGTAGTCCGCCTGATGTTCTGCAATGTTTCCGGCTGTTTAACAGATGGAAATATCTTTATATCCGCATCCGGAGAGGAGATGGTGTCTTTCAATACGAGAGACACAACTGGGCTTAGCATGCTGCAGAAAGAACAAGTGGAGGTTGGCTTTTTATCAGCTGTCTGAACAGACCTCCGTAAACTGGCCCATCTTTCATGAAATCGCTCATGAGCTGCACTCTGTTTTGCTTCACCAGGTCATACTATTGACCTCTGAGGAGGACTCCATTGACCCGACTTTGCTTCAAAAAATGGCAGACAGGATGAAGTGCAAGGTCGAGAAGGTGGGAAAGGAGCCGCTGAATGATTTGCAGCGAATCGTGAAGGACAAGAAGCTGGATTGGAAGGATGTGGCGTTCATGGGTAAAGCAACTGTATTCTAGTTAAGAGTTTAATTGGCAGTGTCGAGGTTACTGCTTAACAAGTGGTGTATTTATCATTTATGTTGAAGTGTTGTCACTGCTTAATTTAATTCAGAATTTTACATTGTTTCTGGAGCAAAGCGGACTCTTAAAGACGTCTGATTGGACTTAGGACTGTTTGCTTTTGTTCAGTCTTTGATGATGAAAAAAAGATATTGCACTCATAAATATACATAGATTAGTGTGTCAATATGTCTTCCAGCAAACTGATGCATTCTCTTAAACACATCCATTAAAAAAGAGCAGACACCGGTTTGTGGAAGCCACTGCCATATTTGAATACAGTGGCCAGGAAGGACATCGCCCTTCAGATTAACCCTTTAACAGTGGGCAATCACCACTATACACCTGTTACCTGCCGTTACTCGCTGTGAACAGCTGGTTAATGCCAAGCATGTGATAAAACGCATATTGAATTACCGTAATCACCCTAGCCGTTTTGTACTATCTGAAAAAATTCAAACGGTTTCTGAAAGCTGAGAAATTGCGTTTCACACCCAAAGTAGGGTAATTATGGTAATTGTCCGCGAATGGCGGCAATTTTGAAGTTCACGGGCCCACCCATGGTAAATAAAGGGTTAATCACGTTTTACGTATGTGGCTAGAGATCGAGCACATTCGTAGTACGCCTTAAAGGCAGAGGAGAAGAAAAGTCAAGGTGTTCATGCGCCGTGGAGGGACATTTAAAGCTGTTCTTGCACCTTCAGACTCAAGATATGAAGGAGCATACCTATGTTTTATTGTCAGGGAACGGGTTCCCTACTCCAAAGAAGGGTATATATTAAGGAAAGAGGCAAAGTGACCAGCATCTCAATAAAATGTCCTCCTCCTCACCTCAAGCCTCATCTCCTGAACTGAAGTTAGGACTGTAACACAAAAATGTGCATAAACATGCTTGTGAATATACTGGGAATAAATAATTACTTATTGTCTGCAGACATGGAACCCTCCCATCTCTGGACAAGCTGGATAAACAATAACAGCACCTGGTTATAAGTCCTAAAAAAAAAAAATTTCCGTCTGATAAACAGTTTGATTACATTGTCATATCATATGAGAGTTTATTCACTAAGTGTCAGAGTCCAACAATGTTAGATCCACTTCAGACATAGCTGCTGTTAGCACAGCATTAGTGAAACTAACAGAAGGAACAAGAAATGTTTAAGTAAATTACTCTACAGCCTAATTATGTTTTCGGTTCTCCTCTTAGGTTTTGATCACACAGTTGTGAACTGTCTGAACCTGGCAGGTCTGAGCGCAGTACCTGGAGATGCTCCGGTTGTAGCCTCAAAGGCGGCAAAGTACACCTGCCACCGTTCAGGGGGTTCGGGAGCCGTGAGGGAGTTCGCCGAGCACATACTCCTGCAGAAACAAATGGCAAAATCTCAGAGAGAGCAGGACCGCATTGACCGTAAGAACTTCTAAAAACTGAAATCTACATGGAAAAAGTTCAGAGTCAGAAGTTCATGCCTGAGTAATGGAATATATCAAGTCTGATGATGCACATGTATGTTAGAAATATCAAGGGCCAGGTTTACAGTAATGGTAAAAAAGAAAATACACCTGCTTTTAATTCTAAGGTTTTCTATATCAGAATATAATAATAAACTCATCTGTTCTTTATCAGGTCCTAAAATTGGATAAATGCAACCTCAGATGCACAAAAACATGACATATTACACTTTGTCATTATTGAACAAAAGCTAAACCAAAATGCAGATTAGCAGCACCTGCTAATCAAGAGCTACATCTCAGACTCTGCAGGCCTCAGTCAGCTTGTTAAATGTTAAAGGCCTAGTGGGCCATTATGTTTGCCCCGGTCACCATCACATCTACTGGTTCAAGCTTCCACTTCAGTCACTTGTGCACCTCTTGATTATTTTTTTTTTGGTAACCTGGTACATTGTGCCGCTGCCACAAGCAGCAGTGGTAGATTTCAAATTGATTGCAGCGATAAAACAGTTCAGAAAGCGAACCGGTGAAATTCTCAGCCGGGCGCAAGACAATATCAGCAAGGTGCAGGGCCGTGGGGATCAACCACTGGCTAGAACCCCGATGCTATGAATGAGTTAAATCAGATGTTAAGTAAGCCTGGGGTTGAACACAGTAACACAAAAGTAAACAGTAATAATTGTTCCACTGCTAAAATGGCTACACTGGAAACTGCTGTCACTTTTACTACAAGGACACCAGAGGCCTGTACTATGAAGCTGGATTTGGGGTTATCCAGCTGACTTCAGGGTCAACCCTGGGGTTTCTGTGCTGCAAAAATGGTTCTTCTTACAGGGGTAAATTGTCAAGATGAGATGCCACTTAATAACTGCATACTATATATGAAGCTACAGCTAGCAGCCCATTACAGTTTAGCCTGGCCCAAAGACTGGAAGTGAGTTATCTGCTGGACTGCTTCACACCTGAAAGCAGTACCTTCAAATAAAACCAAAGGCTGCTGTTTTGTATTCTTTACTTGGTAAGGTTTAGAGTTGCAGTTCTTCTCCAGAGTGTAGATTATTCTAGGCCTTTTCATGATACAAAGAGTGAGTGTTTTTCTTCAAAATGTTTGGTTTGGTAATGAGGGAATGGTGTTAGTTTGTAATTGGTGAGTAATGTGCTTTTTTTTTTTTTCTTTTTGAATGTGGTGTGGAAATGTGTAATTTTTGTTTGACTTCTGTTATCCAATCACTTTTCAGTTTTCTCAGAGGTACCTGTTTTAGTGGAATGTTTTTTGAATAATTTCTCAAATTTTTTAATTATTTTGTAACTGCGATTATTTTATTATTTTAAATTAATAAAGTTAATTTTATTGTTCATGAGTTTAAAACATCTGGCTGTTATTTTGTTTGAAAGGCAGTCAGTATAGTTCCATCATTAGATTTAGTTTGTTTTGTTTTTTTCTTCTTTTAGCGGTGTTTCATGTCCTCAGTCATAGAAACGCAGCACTTAACGGCTCCTTACGGCTTTCTTTTTTCTTTTTTTTTCCACTCAAACAAGCAGAGGGAAAGAATTTCTGTCAGGGGTCAATTTCAAGCAACTCAACCTCTTGTTTCTTATACACATCTAAATTTGTGTTTTAATTTAACTCCACTTTTAACTTTTGCAGTGCTCCTTGTGGTCATTTGGGGAATACCCCTCTATTTGTGAGGCTGCACGAGAAGTGAGCAAACCTTAGTCTCAGTGGAGCCTTTGGGAGTGCGATGACCTCTAACTGATGGATGTTTTGGCTCTACAGTGGACCACAGGGACAGTGTAGCTAGTTGATTAAACATGTCTGTGCACTAGTAGTCTTTCTCCTTAACAAGTGATATTCCATTGTAGATATATCTATACATTATTCATTCTCCTGTAGAGGGACCGTAGGCTGTTGTAAATCAGTCTACGTAGAACAAGAACCTAATTGTTGTTTACTGCTTTTTGGTCTTGAAGCAGGTGTAAATTTTGTCTAAGTAGCTCCATTCACTCCTGTTCATTGAGAACCTATTCACTGAGGTGAACTGCAGCTAATTTTGTTTCATGGGAACAATACTTAGAAAGGAAATGCAACAAACCTCAGTAATCAACATGGTCATCCTGACCTTGATATGGTCAGTACGATTTGGTCGCCTTCAAATGGAGCCTGTCATTATGACATGGGAAGTTGTGTAGATGTAGTTGCATGACTGAATTTTTCATATCAGCAAACCAGACTGTACCACATGGTATTCTCACAGTCTCTCCCCCTAAACATGATGCACACAACCAAATGTGAGGGTGGCATTCATGCAAATTGGAGAAAATGTGGTTAAATCACCGAAATTAATATTTAGCTCCGCTGTCAGCAGAGCTGATCGATACCAAGCTGTCTGATGTCATCCGTCAACTTTTTGCTAAATTCATACTCCTCAGTCATTTATATTTGAGATCTATTGAAACTTGGTACAAATACTCTTTGGCTAAGGCTCTACAAACTGGGTCAGACAGATTCTCAGTTTTTTGACTTTTTTTTTTTGTTATGAATTTTCAAAATTTGAGAATTACTGTACATTGATTACCTTTAATTCCTACTCCTCTAATCTTAGGCCAACTCTTCTGAATCTTGCCGTGAGTATTCAAAATTCTACAAAATGCTGGAGATGAATTTAACTTTTTACAATTTTTTTTTTTTTTTTTAAATTTTCAAGGAACCTGTAGATTAACTTCAGTCACTACTCCCTTCTTTTCTTTTTGGCCAATTTTTCTGAAACATGTTATGGGCATTCATTAGGCACCACTCTATTCCACTCTATCATGTATTTACAAGTAAAACATTTGAGAGCAGAGCTCTACAGGCCAACGGGTCACTTGTTAAAGTGGTCATTTCCTATAACATTAGGTTAAATTACATGGGAATGCAGAAGTCACCAATTCTGACAGTGCAAAGGTGTTGGTCAGGTCACAAAATCTACTCGTGCATGAATAGGAAAAACCACACCCGTTCCATCTCCATGCTTCAGCAACTTCTGTGATATTTGTTTGTACAAGTGCAGCAGCCCAGAAAACATTTGCTGTTGTCTCCATTTGCAGTCCTCTTGGTCTGCCCTCTGTGATGGCTGACTTTTCACCCGCACCTGAAATGTGGCCTCTCGAAAAGGCTGAAAACACTTACATGAGTTTTATTTTGAGATGTCATGAGTGCTTACCTCTCATCTCCACAGTTTCTTTGTGCAATGGCTTTTGACTTGTTTTTCATCATTGTGTGTAGTTTTATGCCTTTAGAGGAACAAACCAGGGGCACAGGGGCCTCAAGTGTGGGACCCGCCACTGCTTTGGTCTTCTACCCACATCGGTTTTTCCTTTCCCCTCTCTTTATGTGTACCTTCATGCTCCTCTTCTCATTTCCCAGGCTGCATATCTTTGAGTCAGCTCTTCACGGCTTGGTCCCTGCCACAAAAGATGAGTGGAGAAGGCAAGGAAGAGACAAGTACAGATGGGAGTCGAGGCGACAGGCATTTAACCAAATGAAATTGATGATCAATAAATATCAACTGCATCATAATTTTGTAGTTTTGATTGCAAATCTAGTAGTCAAGTGCAGAAAGTTTGACCAACAGAAATAGCTGAAATAATTGTTTGTGTAGTCCAGCCGTAAGTCGCACCTCCCTTTAAAAACCCTTCCAAGGACACACCTGTGCATCCTCGATTGTAGCTCCCCCGGCAACCTCCTCTGTCCTCTCTCCTCCACATTCATTTTTGGGACTTCAAAAATCCCTCACTATGGTGAACTGAGATTGATTTCAGGGTCACAGGCAGGAGGACAGAGGAGACAAGGAGGCACAAAGTAGAAATTTTAGAAAAGCCTTTTGTTTGATTACTGGTATTTAATCCTGCTTTTTTTGTGTCTGTGTGTGTGTCACTCGTCTGCCAGCTGCTCACCTACCTGCCAAGATGTCACCAGTTTCACCTGTGCCACAATAACCACAGATTTTCAGGGTTGGCACTGCTTGGTTGAATCAAGTAAATTTATTTGCATACCGCTATTCAGGCACAGAGTGCACCCACACACACTAAGATGAGTTAATAGTTTTAAACCGCAACAAGATGTTGCAGAGGAACGTACATGTAAACGGTCTCTTATATTCAGTCTACAGTAACACTGCCAAAAATCACCTAACTGCACAATCTAACAGAAGTACTGAGACACACTGATGACCTTAGTTATGATTACACAAATGCAATAATTTTGTGTAATATTTCAAATTAATTCAGAATATGGTTACACAACCAGGTACTTAAGCAAACCTACAAAAATTGTGGCATTACTGGACAGCAGGCTACTGTGTCCAGTCTTTGTGTTAAGCTAGATTTGCCTTGACTACAAATCCCATAAAGAGCCTGTGAGCAACACTGAAATGTTTCTGTGCCGCTCAGATTGTTTTCCACTCTGCAAACGCTCCAGAATTTTAATCTGGAGTCTCAGAGTCCTGTTTCAGACACCTAATACTTTTTAACAATCCTTTTGTAAGGGCTTGAGGCTGGGTGGCAGCCAGAGAGATGATTTAACACATTGTTAGTATGGACTAACTAACCTGAGCTCCCATTACAGACTAGTGAGCAGGTGCAGGTGAATGCCAGCGTGGCTTCTTGCTGCTTCAGGTTTCACTGTGACAGGAACTGGGCTTTTAGCAGACATGTTCATAGTGATGATACTAATGTGCAGACCATGGATCTCACAAAACAAAACCCCAAAGTCCCAGAAATACAAAAACACTGGGTAACTGACCCAGGATCATGGCACAGTCTGCACAAATATCAGGGTTACAAGCCTACTTCATCTCTGCTCTGATTCATCCTTTTTTCCTATGGATTTCAGATCAGCTGAACAAAGAAGGATCCAAAGATTTTTATATTTCCATTTTTTCCTCTACTCTGATTAATTGTTCCCTGCTTTTTTTTTTTGTTTCTTGGACATGTGGTGCCTCCTGAAATGATATTTGCATTGCAGGTGTGTGCCTTTGACTAGGATGTGTGAGTCAATATTTAATTTTTGGCATAAATGAATGGCGTTGTCTGCATGTCCTGCAAAGTTTACCCAACACTGGGTAAATGAAGCCAGTGCAGCTTAAAGGATTTGATGGGTGTATTGTCTCAGTAAACACTGGATGACATCCAAAACCATCTGCACTGATGATGTCAAAGCTTTGCAAGTTTCATGGTTTGTTAGTCCAGGAATAGGATTCTTACTTTGAGTGTGATAGGTCTCAGATCCAAATCCTGGATAAGCTCATGTAGTGTTTACAAATGTAGCCCAACCTTATTGCAAGTAGGAAGAGTTAAACATGCACAACTCCTGAAGGAAGGTTTGATGTACATCCTGTATAACCTTACAGCTGCAATTCACAGATGTTCCCTCACACACAGGCAGCTGAAAGATGAGAAAAGAGTCTTTAGCTAAAAATTAACAGAGAAAGGGGAAAAAACTTCAACCTTGATGCTATACTTAAGTCCCCAGTGATAAATGGGGGCTCAGCCAGGAATTGAACCTAAGACTTCTCACACCCTAAGTGAGAATCATACCTCTGGATTGATACTCCATCCAAACTTTCGCTCTGCATTGTGGTGAGCGCTAGTTTACCAAAGCCATTTTATGTTACAACCTGGCTTAAAAGCCACAACATAAGGTGGAGACTGACAGAGACACCTGGTGCCACACTCCAATCAGCTAATTAACTCAAACACCTGCAAAGGCCTTTAAATGGTCTCTCAGTCTAGTTCTGTAGGCTACACAATCATGGGGAGGACTGCTGACTTGACAGTTGTCCAAAAGATGACCTTTGACACTTTGCACAAGGAGGGCAAGACACAAAAGGTCATTGCTAAAGAGGCTGGCTGTTCAGAGCTCTGTGTCCAAGCACATTAATAGAGAGGCAAAGGGAAGGAAAAGATGTGGTAGAAAAAAGTGTCCAAGCAATAGGGATAACTGCACCCTGGAGAGGATTGTGAAACAAAAGCCATTTAAAAATGTGGGGGAGATTCACAAAGAGTGGACTGCAGCTGGAGTCAGTGCTTCAAGAACCACCACGCACAGACGTATGCAGACATGGGTTTCACTTGTCGCAGTCCTCGTGTCAAGCCACTCTTGAACAAGAGATGGCATCAGAAGCGTCTCTCCTGGGCTAAAGACTAAAAGGACTGGGCTGCTGCTGAGTGCTCCAAAGTTATGTTCTCTGATCAAAGTCAAGTTTGCATTTCCTTTGGAAATCAAGGTCCCAGAGTCTGGAGGAAGAGAGGAGAGGCACAGAATCCACATTGCTTGAGGTCCAGTGTAAAGTTTCCACAGTCAGTGATGGTTTGGGTGCCATGTCATCTGCTGGTGTTGGTCCACTGTGTTTTCTGAGGTCCAAGGTCAACGCAGCCATCTACCAGGAAGTTTTAGAGCACTTCCTGCTTCCTGCTGCTGACCAATTTTATGGAGATGCAGATTTCATTTTCCAACAGGACTTGGCACCTGCACACAGTGCCAAAGCTACCAGTACCTGCTTTAAGGACCATGGTATCCCTGTTCTTAATTGGCCAGCAAACTCACCTGACCTTAACCCCATAGAAAATCTATGGGCTATTGTGAAGAGGAAGATGGGATACGCCAGAGCCAACAATTCAGCAGAGCTGAAGGCCACTATCAGAGCAACCTGGGCTCTCATAACACCTGAGCAGTGCCACAGACTGATGGACTCCATGCCACACTGCACTGCTGCAGTAATACAGGCAAAAGGAGCCCCAACTAAGTACTGAGTGCTGTACATGCTCATACTTTTCATGTTCATACTTTTCAGTTGGCCAACATTTCTAAAAATCCTTTTTTTGTATTTGTCTTAAGTAATATTCTAATTTTCTGAGATCTGTATTTACTGTAGCATCAGACTGCTACATAACAATCTTGGATGGAAAAAAAAAAAAAGTAAAGTGACTTTCTGAATAAACTCTATCTCCACCAATTGATTTACTCACTTAGGAGCTAATGAATCGATGTTACTGCATTAATGTAGCAGTACCTCCCATCCTCACTCTCACAACCACCAAGTTTAACTACATTTCAGAGAGAAAACTTTGCACTGCCAGTAATGTTAGACAGGTAGTTGATGGCAAATATTAGCATAACTGACTTTGATCTTTCCAGTCAGGAAGAGACTTTGCTAGATCATCATCGTCAAGAAAACATGGTGCTTCCAGCTGATTTTAAACTAAAACTCTGAACATAATTTTTTTTTTTTTAGGTAAAATTTTTAAGCTGCAAAGACACCTTTGGATTATGACTCATTGGGTATGAATTTTCCTTGGGGTGGAAGAGGTGCCAGTAGGGCCGGCCCGAGGCTTTCCCTGCCTGAGTCCTGTGTTTGGGTCCTTACCCTGCCTGCCACACTGCTGAATTATGACACTTATATATTAGGGTTGTTGACTATTTACAAAGTTCAGTGTATGGGAAATACTAGCTGGGCATATTGTGGCTTTATTTATGCATGGATGTTCAGACAGTTGTGTATTTGTGAGATGTGGTAGTTTAATCCGATTCGTTTACTCACTGTTCCTGTGGTGACGGTGTTTTGTTGTTTTCACACTGTGGTCAGGTTGCATGGCTAGACTAGCAGACCTCGCTTTCATGCCTCACTTGTGCTCTTTTGTGGTGCCAATACTCCTGCTTGTGGTATAACAGGGTAATAACATTTACTGCACTTCTTGTAGCACTGGGCCCACTTGCTGACCACTTGTATTCAATATTATTCCACTGATGCTCAGCAATTCTGTACGCTGTACAAATGGCTGATTTACTAGTATGTTATGCCAAAATATACATCTTTTGGATGAAAGCATCATGTTCAGTATGTCCAAAAGCAGGTCAAACACCATAAATCACATATTTCCTAAAAAGTCTATGCCTTATAGATTGGATATGATATGCATTGATACTTGTTCCACCCTCCTCAATGTCATGGACATGACATAGTTTTACAATGTGTATCATGCTGAAATACAGTTTTTCCAGTGGGCTTATGTACATGGGGCTGAAACAGCGATGCATCATAAAACATTATTAGTCAACTTCAACCCTCCAGCAGTAATAATAGTTAAGCTCAGGGGACCCCAACATAGGACTCAGGAGACTGAATTTAAATGCAGCTTTATTGATGGTTAGCACAAGGTAAACATACTAAACATACACTGGGCTGGGCAGGAAACAGGAATACACCAGAGCAAGAAAACATACTGCTAGAGGGGAGCCAAGGATGAGGACACAATAACAAACTAGGGACGCAACACTCAATATGGACCCTGTGTGGAGCTTCTGAAGCGCAGATGGTTCGAAACACTGCTCCGATTCGTGGTCAAAAACACCCACACCATGTGACCATGGCTAATTGAGGCTTTGGTGCATTTCACCACCTTAGTTTTGATAGGTGGCTTACCTCCAGGAAGCTTAAAAATCAACCAAAACACATTGAAACTTCGAGGGTTTTTGTGAGAGGCAAGCAGTTTTGAGAGAGGAAGATTTTGCCATAGTGGCACAGCAACTGATAGCATGAATTAGTTAAGTTAGCATATTATTTGATAAGTTACTTAAAAGAAGAAAGTGAGGGAGAGTTACATTAAATTAATTGGCTTTAAAATATAGTTTGTGATATTGGCGGTGACAAGGTAAGAGATAGTATCGCAGTTTTATAGGTGTAGCCAGATAGGATAGATAGATAAAGATGGAAAATCCCTGTAAGAGACCCTGGTCTCTACTGTGGGAGCATTTCCACTTGGATATTCCAAATTAAATTAAAGTCGGGTGCATAATTTGTGCTAGGCAGATGGCCTATTACAATAATACATCCATGATGCACCATTTGAGGAGAACTTGTCCTGCCATTTTAGAGGGTGCAGAGGAAGGTAGTGTTCCCCCTGTATGTAAGCCCACTCCTGGGCCATGTGATCAAGGTATATAATGTTTGAAAGCCTACTCAGATTGAGTCTTAGTGCGTTAAAACTCAATGAGAAAGTCCACAGTTTTTGCACTGAACCAAACACTTTTGCGATCAGAATCATGATCTGAATGCACTGTTGTACCAAACATATTTGCCTTTTCAAGAAGAGCTCTATAAATTCTCAGTGGACTCCTCTTGTTAATCCTTTTATTAGTTTTTCATTTCTATTATTTACACAGGTGCATGTGTAATATAATATTGCCAGGTTGGATGGGCAGGAAGAAAGGAGCAAGAAGAAAAAAAGGAAAAGGAGGAGAAAATAGGAGATTAAGAGGAAACTGTTGAGCACTTGTGTGCTTCATTATTTCAGAGAACATCATCAAGATGTGACAATAGCAAAAGTAGGCACCAGGTGACACTGTGGAGATATGTTTCAAAACCTCGGTACAAAGAGAGTTGGACAAGGCACTGGTGGGCTTGGTGGTGAAGGATCTGCAGACCTTCACTATTGTGGAGGATGAACGTTTCGGGGCCTTTGTCCAAAGTTCGACCCCAGCTATATCCTGCCACCAAGAAATGTGCTCAAAGAAATGGTGGAGGAGAAGTACATCATCAAGGAAAAAGTGATGGCTGATCTACAGAAAGCTAATTTGGTTAGTCTTACGGCTGACGTGTGGTCTTCCATAAACATGGATGGCTACCTTGGTGTGACTTGCCACTATGTGATGCAAAGATGGCAACAGTTCCACTTGGGGTGACCAGGTTTCACCAGTCCCACGCAGCCCAGCACATAACGGAAGTGAACAGTGTGCTCATGGCTGAGTGGGGAATAACATCAAAAGTTCAGTGCCTGCTCACCGATAATGCAGCAAACAACCTGCACTGCAAGAAATCCACGACAGAGTTGGATAGTTGGACTGTTCAAATCCAGCTCCAAAGCCAAAACTGGTGGAGATGCAGGGCTTGATGGGCAGGCCTCCACTGAAGCTGATTCAAGGGGTGGAGACAAGCTGCAACGGCTGTATGAGCAAAGTGAGCTCGTGGGTGCTGCACTTGCCAATTTCAGCAGTGATGCTGTTCCTCTGACAAGTTGTGAATATGAACTCATTCATGAAGGTGTGACACTCCAACCATTTAAGCTCACAACAGAAAAATCAGAGCAGAGAGTGTCAGCATCAAACTTAATACCACTCTGCAGAACAAACTGTCAGCAAAGAATTTAACATGCAAGACTAGAGCTGGCTATATAATTAGGTAAGTTACAATAACAGTATAGTCTGCGCACAATTGACATTAACATCAAGATACACCCGTTAATTTTATTAATATTTTACAGTTTGCTCCCATTTTCTACCTCAGGCTGACAGTTGAAGGATGGCCTGCACACCAGATGTGGGACATACGAGCCATTCCGGGTATTTTCCTCGGCCATGTTGCTTGACCCAAAGTTTAAAAAAATCTGGCTTTTGAAAATCCAGTGAAAGCCCAGGAAGCAGAGGAGTGTGCTTCACTGATGCACTCAGCCACCTTCCCACCAAAAGATGGTGAGCAGGTTCTGTTTTCATTTCACTGTATGAGGTGATATCTGCTAATATATACATATATACATACATAATGGAAGTTTTGTTTCTTATGTTTATGCTGTGTAACTGACTGACCCTACCATCAAAACTGTTTTCATTAATGAAATTCCTGCAACAAGTGTGCTGTGTGAACAGATTTTTTTTTCCAAGACTGGGGAATTGGGAAGAAAAGATGCCAACTCAGCCCAAAGTCTTAAAAATCTTTACATACGTCTGGATTGTCTCTTCCTTTTTTCCCCCCACAAGCATAAGTAGATTATTGGGGTCTGCACTTGACCTTCCTACAAAGTAGGTGGCATTCAAATCCACAAAACCTGTGAAGTCATTAAAAGAAACAGAAGTCTTTTTGCACTGTATTTTATTGTGCACTACAATGAACCCTGAACACTAAACACCATGTATGTTAACACAACAGGGAGAAAATAATACTTGCTGCAAAACACAGTTCTTTACAGTCACAGCTTAATGTCTGACAGCAGAGTTTTTCTTGCTTTGTTGTACGGTGATTTAGCCAAAACATGTGCATATCATAATTATTTATAGGTTGGTGTAACAAGTAGTCCCACTTAAAATTGTCCAGCACTTATGTTCTTTGAAATAACACACACATCAAAATATGACAATAGCAAAAGTAGCCACCGGGTGTCACTGTGGAGATTTTTCAAAACCTCGATACAAGTCCGGCACAAGTGCTTCGCACATTTCAGTAAGCCTCACTTTGCCCATCACTTGAGCAAGCTGAGAATATACAATATATACACACATGAGGTAATCAGGGAGAGTGTAGGGAGCTGGGGGAAAGCAGGAGAATTGACTCTAACGAACGAGACAATGGAACAATCAATCTAAAGAGGAACCAAAAAACTCAGAAGCACAAAGAAATAATATAGTAAAAAGCAGAGCTTTAAAATAAAGCTTCAGTCCAAAGATTAATTTGAGAACCCAAAACATTTTAATTATATCTCTTACATCCTTATACACTCAGTCCTCTCTAGTGCCTCTTGTTTTAATTTGAGGATGGATACAGATTAACTGCTTCTTGAGCCCAAGCTAGTGCGTGACGTTGACAGATACCAGCTGGACATAGTTGGGCTCAACTCAATTCATGGCTCGGGATCTGGAACCAGTCTCCTGGGAGGGACTGGACTCTGTTCCAATCTGGAGTTGCCCGCAGGAAGAGAGCAGACTGGGGTGGTTATAGTTGTATCCCCCAGGTTCAGTTGTGCTACCAAAAACTATCTACTGTAGTTCCGACACATCACCCCGTCCCTTCACTGGCTTCCAGTGAAAGTCAGAAAAGCTTTCATACTTTTTTAATGGACTTCATTTGCCAACAAACAGAATTCTTTTTATTCAAACTGCACTGCACATACCAGAGTGAAATATTTTGACCAAAAGAAAATTATGTGATATGGCCTAAAGCTCCAGAACAGCTGCTAATGGACACCTGTGTTACCGTTTGGGTTTGACTGGTACCAAGAGCATTCATATGATTTTTAAATGAAATGAAGATTTTTATGACAACGCTTTCCTAGATTTACATCGATTGTGCAATCTGACATGGAAAGTGTGCCGCTTACGATCGAACTGTTTAAAAAAAAAAAAAAAAAGAATCCTTCATCACTACATAACGCACTCATAACACACGATCTGCTGATATGAGTGCATTAACTGTAACATTATAACCATAAGGCAACCATGCACAAAACATAATGCAACAATGCTGTTTACATTTGAGCAGTATTGCTCAGAAGTAGGTATTGCTTTAATATTGCTCAATGATGATACCCAAAGGGTACTAAACATTCAGGAATATGAAGAGCACACTGCACATCCCCTAAGAGTTAAGAACAGATATGATGACAATTTCTTCCCCCTTAATACATGTGCCGACACGGAAGAGTGGTTGTAAACAAATGCAGTCAAAGGATGCAAAGTTGCAAAGTGTGAAATGAGAGGGCAGATGGAAGATTTGGTTGCCATTTAGGTACTCTGTGATATGCTGCCCCTCTGTAGTGACTAAGTCATTTTAATAGGGCACAAATATCACACTGTGAGGCAAGCCTATCACTCAGTTTAAGTCTCTCCCTTTTTTACTGCTTCTCCCTATTAGTGATTTTGGCTGATTATGTGCCTTGTTTTATAACAGTGTATTTTATGAAATGGTGATTGTTATGTGAATTGGGTGTAGTGCAATATTATCGAGCAATATGCAAGCCCTGATTGGAGGCTAATACCTGGTAGGAATCTGACCTTATACAAGTGCTTAGTATTCCGCTGTGTATAGTATAACATAATTTGGTTGCAGTGTATCAACTATTCCCGTATCGAGGTGCTTAGTGCATGTGATGAGTGTCCTTGTGGGATCATATTTGTAGTGGAGTGGTTTATTAAAGCTGCTCTAAGTCTCCTCTTGGTGTAATTGAGTTGTTGTTCTCAGGTGATTGTTGCGCCACTAAAAGTATTTTTATAAGTCATTAGTGCCCATGGAGATGGCGTTTTTATAACAATGATCATATATTATATATGGCAAATAAAAAAATTTATATAAATAATAATTTAATTGAATATTTAAAAAAAAAAGAAAGGAAAAGTATGGGTGATTAACACTATGATAGGCCCACTCTACTCAAAGTAGAGTGGGCTGGTTCGGTTTGGGTGGTGCCTTCAGCCCCCTGCATCTTTCCTTCCTTCCCCTTATTGTCCCTTTCCTCTCCCCGGTACTGGTTTGGTCTGGTCCTCTGTGGCTCTGTGGGTGTGGGAGGTTGGCCTGGTGGGACTGACCGGGTCTCTCCGGGTTGGGGGGGTGGATTGTGGTGGTGGTGGGGTGCATGTAATGTTGGCGGTGTGTGGGCTCCGTTCTTGCATATGTGGGCGGGGTAGGGGTTGTGTGAATGTTGCGGGCAGTGCGGCTGGGGGATGGGTGAGAGCAGATGGGTCTTGCTGGCTGGGCCTTGTGGCTCGGCTCATGCGGTGCTCTGGGCTCCTTTTTCTGGGTGCCCGTGCTGCCTGGGTGGGTCCGGGTTGTGCTCTCGGCCTCTGTTGGGTCTTAGCGAGAGCCCAGGCACTGGTGGAGACCTTCCTGCGTGTTTCTGCTTTGGCACAAAGGTGTTCACTCCTTCTTGGCCTTTGATGTAGGTTGCAGCCACTTGGGTTCTTATCACCATCCTGTGTTGTGATGTTTGGACTCATCACACTGCCTGGTTTGGTTTCTGCTAGTCTCTTTAAACTTACTTAGGGGTCTGGATGCTAGCTTTCACTGAGGTGCATTTTGGTGGTAAATTTTTTCTTATGCATGGATATGGGCACATATGCACATGCGCACACACACAGACAAAAAAAGGGGGCTAATGATGTATTAAAAAATGCCAGCCAACAGGTATCTCAGCCTGTAGCCGATTGCACAAATGGTATTTCAATTTCCTTTCTGTTCCAGCTAGATGACCAGGGTACCTGTCAATATTTCTGAGGCCCTTAAAAAAATAAAATAAAATAACCACAATCCAAAAAAAAAAAAAAAAATCTGAAAAATGATTCAAAAGACATTCCATCAAAAAAGGCACCTCTGAGAAAATGAGAAAAGACTGATGGATAGCATAAATAACATTTTGAAGGAATACACGCTGTTGCTTTCTTCATATTAAACACAGAGTTATTAAGTGGTATCAGTCTTCTCAGGAAGAAAGTAAATTAGCATATTTACAAGTGAATTGAATAAGGTAAGGCTGTGAGCCTCAAACTTGAACAAAAGCACTTGCGGGGATGAAAGTGATACCGAAAGCTGGCTTTGGCTGCCCAGGCGAGTCAGTCCAGTCCAGCCAGTGGCTCAAATCCAGTCTGAGGGCTTTATGTGTGGAGCTGGGATGTTCTTCCCGTGTCTGCGTTACTTCTCTCTGGGTACTCCAGCTTCCTCCTGCAGTCTAAAGACATGTATGGGGTTAGGTGATGCGCTGAATCTAAATTGGCTCCAAGTGTGAATGCTTGTCTCTCTATGTGGTAGCTTCTGACAGACGTGACCTAGCTATCTTTCCATTAACTGGATTCACTTATCCTAACATCAGCAATCGGGTCACACAAAGCTGGTTATCACTAAATTATATAGAGTTTCCCCCTCATGTTCATGTGAAAGGGGTGGTGTCGGCAGCATCCGACCAATCTCAAACATAACCTGGAGAAGGCTAGGTTTAGATCACATCTTTCCGTGACATTTTACCCCATAAGAAGAACCATTTTTGCGGTACAGAAACCACAGGGTTGACCCTGAAGTCAGCTTCATCGTACAGGCCTCTGGTGTCCTTGTAGTAAAAGTGACAGCAGTTTGCAGTGTAGCCTTTTTAGCAGTGGAACAACAATTTCTGTTTACCTTTGTGTTGTTGTGTTCAACCCCAGGCTTACTTAACATCTGATTTAACTTGTAAAATTCACAGCATTACCAAAATTCCTTCTTTTATTCCACCTGATTGTAAATAATTGTCTTAACCCAGCTGACCAAGTCAGACATGCATGTCAGGTAAACATTTAAGACTAGATTTACTAACTACCTGTACCAACACAAAACCTGCTTTTAAAAACTTGGAGATTAGAAGGCTGTGGACACAGTTGTTCAGCAGCTGGCCTTATTGCTCATGTATTTATGGGTGTCACTGAGTCCTTACCCACAGTGTTTAGAGGACAGCCACTAATGTTTAACTTGAAGTGTCAGAAGTTGGGCACCAAAAGCAAGACACATTACAGGCAATGGACGCATTAGAGGCAGTAAAGTCATGGTCGAGTTAGCATAGTGGTTTTTAAGCATATTTCTACACTGTGAGCAGACCATGAAACTTTGGGTGGCTTGCTTCAACAGTGCGCTCACACAGAGCTCTGCAACAACGCAAATCATCTTTCATTCATTTTGCTTTTTTATGACACTTATTTATAAACTGAAATGTCTGTCACGCCTTTAACATTTAACATGCTGACCGAGGCCTGCAGAGTCTGAGATGTAGCTCTTGATTAGCAGGTGCTGCTAATCTACGTCTGCTTTTGTTAAATAATGGCAAAGTGCATCTGAGGGTGCATTTACCTAATTTTAGGACCTGATAAAGAACAGATGATTATTATATTCTGATATAGAAAACCTTATAATTGAAAGCAGGTGTATTTTCTTTTTACCATTACTGTAAATCTGGGCCTTGATATTTCTAACATACATGTGCATCATCTGACTTCATTTGATCTCTTCCATTACTCGGGCATGAACTTCTGACTTTCAACCTCTTCCATGCAGATTTAATTTCAGATAAAAAGTTCTTACGGTTAATGGCCGTCCCGCTCCCTCTGAGATTTTGCCATTTGTTTCTGCCTGAGAATGCGCTCGACGAACTCCCTCACGGCTCCCGATCCCCCGGAACATTGGCAGATGTGCTTTGCCGCCTTCGAGGCTACATCTGGAGCATCTCCAGGTACTGCGCTCAGACCTGCCAGGTTCAGGCATTTCACATCTGCGTGATCAAAACCTGAGAAAAAAAACAGAAAACATAATTAGGCTGTAGAATAATTTATTTAAACAGTCTTCAAAGACTGGCTGAACAAAAGCAAACCGTCCTAAGTCCAATCAGATGTCTTTAAGAGTCCGCTTTGCTCCAGAAACAATGTAAAATACTGAATTGAATTAAGCAGTGACAACACCTCAACATAAATGATAAATACACCACTTGTTAAGCAGTAACCTTGACACTGCCAATTAAACTCTTAATAACTAGAATACAGTTGCTTTACCCATGAACGCCACATCCTGCCAATCCAGCTTCTTGTCCTTCACGATTCGCTGCAAATCATTCAGCGGCTCCTTTCCCACCTTCTCGACCTTGCACTTCATCCTGTCTGCCATTTTTTGAAGCAAAGTCGGGTCAATGGAGTCCTCCTCAGAGGTCAATAGTATGACCTGGTGAAGCAAAACAGAGTGCAGCTCATGAGCAATTTCATGAAAGATGGGCCAGTTTACGGAGGTCTGTTCAGACAGCTGATAAAAAGCCAACCTCCACTTTTTCTTTCTGCAGCATGCTAAGCCCAGTAATGTCTCTCGTATTGAAAGACACCATCTCCTCTCCGGATGCGGATATAAAGATATTTCCATCTGTTAAACAGCCGGAAACATTGCAGAACATCAGGCGGACTACCTCTGGTGTTTCTTTACCGAAGTATCCGTACCTGATTGAAGAAGCACAGACTGGATGAGAAAAGGGAGTGGGCAGCTGATTAAAAGCTGACTGGAAGGCATTATTTGGGGAGCTTCTTACCTGAGAACCCTCTGTTCTGCCACAGGCCAGTCGATGTCCACGTCTATGTCCACGCTGTACTCCGGCATCATCTCATAGTAGGTTAACTTACCACCCTTGAGAAATGAAAACACAAGTGTGACGAAAATACGCCGTTACTCAAACTGAAATAAAATAGTGTTATCATGGTCTGATTTGTTCTTCTGAATCATTTGATCATCTTCTTTTTTAGGTTTTGAAGCAGTTGCTAGACATCTGTTACACGACACTGCCTCCATGTGTTCAAAAGAGGAAGGCATGCTCAGTTGTATTCATTGCTTGGGCCGGCAGGACAAAAACACCACATGTATGGACTCGTGGGCCAAATAAAATCCGAGCTCAGGCCAAATTTGGACACCCCTGAACTAGACAAACCAGCAGTTTGTCTAGGTCAATCAAATAAGGTCAGTGGTACAGCCTTGGATTACCTAGTGTTTCTAGAGCTGGTGCTGCCCTTTCCATAATTATACACTGCTCAAAAAAATAAAGGGAACACTCAAATAACACGTCCTAGATCTGAATGAATGAAATATTCTCATTGAATACTTTGTTCTGTACAAAGTTGAATGTTCTGACAGCAAAATCACACAAAAATCATAAATGAAAATCAAATTTATTAACCAATGGAGG